>CM060200.1:38557100-38636083 GCA_030562195.1 Nipponacmea schrenckii | reverse complement strand
GTTTACTGGTATCTAACATGTGCTTATTGTAATAAATATTAGCACTATAAGATGCTAGGGGAGACTGAAAAATACTGGTATCTAATATGTGCTTATTTGATAAATATTAGCACTATAAGATCCTATGGGAGACTGAATAATAAACATTCGTTATACAGACATTTCAAAGGTAATATTCCATCAGAAAGTATTTAGTATTTACTGGTATCTAATATGTGCTTATTGTAATAAATATTAGCACTATAAGATGCTAGTAGAAATTGAATAATAAACATCAGTTATTCAGAAATTTCAAAGGTAATATTCCATCAGAAAGTATTTAGTGTTTACTGAAAGTAGTATGTGAATTTGCAATAAATTATGTGCTAAAAGTTTAGTACTGTTTATAACTGGGATCGTTCCCTTTCTTGGGGATGGTATGGGTAATTTTGACCTTATCCAAGATGGCGGACATAGAAAATGATATAACGTTATTCGTTCCCGTATGATTCGTTATAGCCAGGTTTCACTGTTAGTGTTTACTGGTATCTTATATGTGCTTAGTGTGACTTGCAAAACAATTTTCCGCGAGCTTTTGAAGACCTGGGGTTAGGCCTCCAAATAGGTAACTTCATACGTTTACAGGGGTCTCTTTGCTCGGCAATTTTGAGTTCGGATGTTGCGAAACGATGGCCTATTTCGTTTGATATGCGGAAACCATATCTTTGAACTATTGAAGACAATCCCTGCCAAAATTAATCATTCTTAATCTTAATCATTATTTTTTCTATTAAGTCGAACACTGTCTTTTCTCTCATTTTTATCGCTGAGATTAGAAGAAGAAGAAGAAGAAGAAGAAGAGGAAGAAGAAGAAGAAGAATTAGTTTATTTAAGTGTCACACACCATTAACAATTAACTGAATCATTATAAATATATACTATAATATTGGTGTCCAGCCTTGCAGGCTTATGAGACACTATACATAAAAGTACATTAAAAAGAAAAATACAAAGTAGGTAAAAAGTAAATAAATCTAAAATACAGAAAACTTTGCCTTAGCTGAAGTCATTTCTTTTAGCGAACATTTTGCTAACTGTAGTAGCCAGGACATTACAAAGTTCATTTTTAGTCATTAAAAATTCAAATTTTTCATCATCATTAAAATCATAAAAATAACAATCTAAAAGTTTTGCCTTGGAGAACAATTCTTCCCTAATGTCCTTATAAAATTCACATTTGATGAGGAAATGTGCCTAATTTTCAATGCAGTTATCCTTGCACATTTCACAAAGTCTGTCATTTAAAGGAACTGGTGGTATAGCGAAACGTCCAGTCTCTATATTGAGTCGCAGACAACCTGCTCTGAGTGATGCCAATGTTCTTCGATGGGTCCGGTTTTTGACTTTATAAACATAATCATCAACTTCTATAGAGTTCTTTAATAACCTGTAAGTCCTAAGTTTGTTGCCCTTCACATGCCTATCGTCCTTCCATAAAAGCGAGTGCCACTCCAGCTGATCGTTTTTCCATAACACTATTTTAAGTTGTGCAAAATTAAGTATGTCATTTATATCAAAAACATTCAATTTTCTACCTAGCTGTAGCACACGATAGTCCCACGATGATCGTCTTTTGATAGACCATGTGTGCACCGACTTGCAGATATCACTCGTGCTTTTCTCAAGTCTTTTCCAAAACCTAAACACTTCCGCTTTCAATAATGTTTCAGCATTTGGCCATCCCATATCACCCCTAGCAGCGAGATTTGAGCATCGCCTTGGGACTCCTAAAAAGAACTTACATGCCCTCATATGCACAGCATTTACACATTTATGCGAGTTTATTCCCCAGATACCTGCACAATACGTCAAAATAGGAATTACTATGGCTTTATAGAGTTTGACGTACACATCGTAGTCCATACCTCCAGCATGATTAAACTTTAAGAAGAGTGCGCTTAGAGCTCTAGAGGCGGATTTTGCCAGTTCTTTTGCGCTACAATTAAAGTCTAAGTGTTCGTCTATTAATAAACCTAAATATTTATATCCTTCACAGTACTTTAAGTCTAAGTTAAAACTTAATTTCACTTTTAGCAGTTTTCCTATTTCGGAAGTGTAAAATTTTAGTTTTTTCCTCGTTAACACTTAGCTTCCATTTGTTACACCACGTGTTCAGGACATCTAATTGTTTCTGCAGACCGCGTTCATTCGGGGAAAGCAGCACAATGTCGTCTGCATACATTAGAATCGATATCATTCTATTATCAATGTGTACACCACACCCTACATTATTGATTTCGCTGATCAGATCATTGGCAAAGATAGAAAATAATGTTGGGGATAGTACACAACCTTGCTTGACCCCTTGCGATATAGGAAACCAAGGCGTATAGTAATTGTTAAGTCGAACAGATCCTGAAACACCGTTATAAAGAGAAGTGATACTCTGCAAAAAATTGCCACAAATACCAATATTCCGTAGTTTGTAATTCAAGAGTTGTCTATTTACGGTATCAAAACATTTTTTGATATCGACGAAACATGCAAATGTGCTTTGCTTCGAACTGAGTCTATTTTTCACAATATTTGATAAAGCGTAAATGTGGTCTGTACAGTTACGTCCCTTCCTGAAACCATTTTGTTCTTCGGCCAAAATATCATGTTCTTCTAACCAAAAGCTTAACCTGTCAGTGGCGGAGCCAGGTTTACGTCCCAGGGGGGGGCGAGATTTCTGAGGTTGCCCGAATTTCGAACTTAGTTATGAGAGTTTTCTTCGAGAGAAACACTATTGTTATTGGCAGAGTATTTTCACTCTTTCTAGAACACATGATACTACCCCCTTAGGAGATCCATAAGTATTCAGTTTAATTTACGGGATGTACTGTTTTCACCCGATTTTGAATGAGATTTTCGGCTAATGGATATGTTATGTTTGTATGGATTTTATCATTTCGATTTTTTTTAAAAATTTCAATTATCATAGATATCAACTTTAGTCATACATAGCTTTTCTCCTTTTTTTCATCGTTGAAAACGTCTGAATGACTTTGTCGAAATCAACATCTTTGGCAAAATTCCTTTCTATATTTATCAAAGATAAATTTGAGAGCCTGTCTTCAGCCATTGTTGATCTCAGATAATTTTTTATAAGTTTCAATCTACTAAAGCTTCTCTCACTGGCAGCACTGGATACAGGGATTGTCAAAAATATTTTATACAAAATCGTCAAATTGGGAAATGCAGTATCCATAGTATTTTGTATAATGAAGGGTAAAACATCTTTTGACTTTTAGAAGTACCGATGAAGGGGGTGTAAATATATCTTCTAAAACTATTTTAAAATGTCTATATTCATCTATTAGTTCGGCAGTATTGACATCTTTACTATAAAACTTTCCAAGTTCAATCAATTTCGTTTCACTGTTTTTATCTGAGAAATATTTAGGATCTAAGGCAGAAAATTTATTAGCAATTTCAGTAAAATCTGAGAATCGTTCATTCATCTGAAATGTCAAAGTATCTACGATAACATAATAGGTATCTCGAAGAAATCTGGTACGACCATCACCAGCGGCGTCATCCCTTGCTCGTTCACCTGGCATTAACTTTACTTTTCGGTTTCGGGACTCTTTATACACCGGAGCGACTTCACACATTGATGCGATATCTCTTGCTTCAGTTTCAACATCATTGAAAACGTCGTCTGATCGTAATTCGACTAATTGCAATCGAGTGGACTGAACAAGTGAAGATGCAGTCATAATATCAATATCGGACTCTTGTAAATAACATGAGAGTATATTTGTGCATGCTAATATCTTATCCCAAACAACTAATAATACAATAAATTCAAACTTAGTAATTGTTGCCAGAATACCATTATCATCAGCAAGTGCCTTCGGTGTTGTATTTCGTAATACACCACTAGCAATTTGTTCAAGAGCTTTCACGAGAGCTGAAATGCAGCTTATCACAGCTTTCACTGAGTCTTTGTGGCTATGTCAACGTGTGTCACAGTGCCTTTTCAATTTCAAAGTTGCTATATCCAGTAGCAACATTCACGGACTGTGCCTCCGGATACATTAGCTGATTGGGAAGAAGGGTCACAATCATCAATTAGATGTGTTTCCACTTCACTGTGCTCGCTACTAATTACTTCACTTACATTCTGATTACTTTCTGAAGATGTGCTAGTATGTGTTTTCCCGAAAAAACTACTTAATTGTGGCTGAGATTTATCAGTTATTTGTTGAACTGGTGTAAAAGTAATAGTATCCCCCAAGTGTAAGCGTTTTACGTGACTTTCTTTATAATCGGAATCAAGTTCCTTGCCGCATGCATCACATGCAACCCGTTGTCGATACAATCGTTTACGTGTAGAAGACATTGTTTTGATTTCTGTGTCAATTTGCTAAATTGCAACAGTGCAAGTTATAACCAGGCCAAACAATTCTTGACAAAAGACAAAAATATTTTTGAACAATTTTTAGTGCGTGTTTATCGATGATCGATGGAAGATAGAACAGGTGTTATTCTAACGAAATTTCACTCTGAAATGATCAGAGCTAGAGGACACGCAATGTTATGTGATTATAATGATAATTATGATCTTTTTTCCAAGGGAAGTAAGCTAGGGAACTCATGTGTTTTTAGTTGAAACCTTATCCAACTTATTTATTTTACATTTTTTTATTGGTGGAATAATAGTTTAGAACTTTTTTTTACACAAAAAAACCCAAAGTGATTAAAATGATCTATTTTCCAAGGGAAGTAAGCCAGGGAGCTCGTGTGTTGTTAGTTGAAACCTTATTTAACTTATTTATTTCACATTTTCTTATTGGTGGAATTTTTATTGATTTATTTGATTAATAAATGATCTATTTTCCAAGGGAAGTAAGCCAAGGAACTTGTTAACTTTTTAGGTGAAACCTTACCGAATTGTCTTAATTTAAGGCAATTCGGGCACCGATTTCCATTTTTTTTAACAAATATTGTATGTCATACAATATTTATTGAAAAAATTGAAATATGTGCCCGAATTGTCTTTTTTTGGTTGTGTAAAAAAAAGTTCTAAACTCTACTTTCGGGCTGCGATTTCAATTTTTGAAATATGTAAAATATAATCATAGCAATGACATTCGGGCAGTGATTTCGATCCTTAAATGATATGAATTATGAAATATTATTATAGGAGAATAAAATTGGGCTATCAATTTAAAAAAATACAGTTATAGTAATATAGGATATTCGGGCAAAGATATGATTTCATTTTTAAATTCCAAAAAAAAAAAAAAAAATTGGGCCGTTAAAATTTTTTTTTTTAAATGCCTTGCCCGAAAAACTAGCCTTTGGGGCTGCGAGGGGGGCGGCTGCCCCCCCCCCCCCCCCCCCTGTGGCTCCGCCACTGTAACCTGTCATTTAAAATTGTTGAATAAACCTTGCATGGGATTGATAATAATGTAATGCCTCTATACGACAAAGGCTCTATATCGAAATGTTGCGATTTCGGAATGGGAACGATGATGTTTTTCAGCCACATATCGGGGACCTCACCTGATTGAAAACAATAGTCAAATAGCTTGTGAAGTATATTGGTACATATGGGATTAAAAAGAGTTTCAGCCTAAACATCGTCATATCCAGAAGATTTACCAGTTTTTAGCCGATTGAGGGCAGCGTTGACTTCAGCGAGCGAAATAGGCTCATTTAAACTGCTGGCATCTGGGGTTGAAACATTATTCTCCAATAAAGTATCGTCATTTACCAATTGGTTGTCAGCATTGAAAAGACCTTCAAAACAATGTCTCCATTTTTCTAAGACAACATCAGGCTCATTAGAAATCCCTTCGTCTGTGTTAACTTTCATTGGCACGTTTTTTCGTCGCTCATTAGCCATTCCTAACGTACCTATGTAACGCCAAAAGTCTTTCGAATTGTTAGCTTTGCTTAAGGTTAATAACTTATTTTGTTCGTGTCTTTGATACTCTCGTTTATATTTCCTGTTGAGTTTATCGAAGTTCTTTCTGGCAACATAAAAGGACTGTTTCATTTGATTCTTGATGGAAGGGCTACATTTGTTTTTTAACCAAAGTTTCTCTTTTTCACAGACATCATTCCAACTTTTTCGTAACGTTTCGTTCCAATACGGTTTTCTTAAAGTTCGTTTGCGGGAGTGTGTAAATGGACCACTAACATTTTTAGAACTAGGCATAGTTTGTTCTAGCTCAGCACTGATTAAATCGATAAATTCTTGATAAGCTTGGTTAATGTTATGACGCGAAGACAGTTCACCCTCAATACGTTTTATAGTGTTTGTAAGTCTTTCTATGCAGTCCGCGTCGTTCAAAAAATCTCTTGGTAGTTCACTCATATTATATCTCTTTTTGATCTTAACAGGTTGATTGTCATTATGCTTAACACCTTTTTTTATTTCCAATTTCCACGTTATTGGGCCATGGTCAGGTAAGGCCGTATCGACATGTATGTCAGTGTCTGAGATCAGTTCACTTATCAGATAAACTTTGAAGTCGCTCGTAAGAGAGAGCTGCTCATGTGGAGTTATGACATAATCTACAACTGACCTACCACGGAATGAAACACAAGTGAAGTTGTTCTCACCGCTAATCCGCCCATTCAGCATACACATACTAGAGCATGTTAAAAAATCGATGAGTAGATCTCCATAAGTATTCTTACCTAAAGTCTAAAACTTCACGACTTGATATGTTGTCAACACCTTCGATATAGTCCGATTCATCCGAACACCGAGAATTGAAATCACCACAAATATACACGAAGCCCAGATTTTGATAACAATAAACTTGCTCTAAAAGTTCAGCATAAAATTTTTCTCCATCAATTAAACGTGAGGATGCACATGGGGGCAGGTAGCACACACATAAACAGATAGATTCATTCACCCATTTTGAGTCCAGTTTTAACAAAATGTCTTCAGTCTTATCATCCAGGACTGAGATATTGAAGTATTTTAACATACAATCTTTAACTAAAAACCCAACACCCCCCGATCCCCGTTTTGCTCGACTGTTTTGACTTTTTCTGTTATTTCCAAACCAGTGAAAACCTTTTACTTCAAGACATTCATTGTCTCTAAGAAACGTTTCACAGACTCCAAGGATATCTACATTTAAAACATTTAAGACACATTCTCTTAATTAAAAATTTTCCCTAGTATGCGATTTCACTGACCACCCCGCACAGTTCCAGAACGCCAAGGCAACGTTGTCCTATTGTCTTTTCTGAGTAATTCGACCATTAACCAATCTATAGTCGTCCCATTTGTTTAAGTAACGTGCGCATGTTGGCCTCAGTTTTTCTTACTTCAATTGGTACGTCGTTTTCAATATACACATTTTTGTAAAAAGGAGACACTTTAAGCGATCGTTTGGCTTTGAAAATATTTTTCTTCTCATCTCTCGTTTGACATTTCGCTATTATCACACCCGAGCTTTGATTTCGGTTGAGTTTTCTTGTCGCTGCATCTATAGTAATATTTGTCAATTTTAAACCCTCTCTTATTAATTTGTTTACGGCGTTCACAGTAACTGTTGGGTCATTAATTTCACTATTTTCTAAAGGAAGATTCCTTATCACAATGTTTAGGTCATTATGTTCCGGGTTATGCAAGTTGTCACATTTAATTTTAAGATTATCAATTTCTGTCACAACGCGATTTATCTTCATGTCCACCTCCGATTTAATCTGATCGATTTCCAACCGCAGTTCTTCATGTATAACTGTCTTTACAACGGAAGCAATTTTATCTGCCAAACCTTGATCAAATTTATTTTCTAAGCTGTCTATTCTACTATTTAATTTTGATGCGACCTCACGAAAATTGTTACTTAGACCAGAGATAGCTGATAGTATAGCACTGTTTGCTTCTTCGTCATCTGCTCTACTCTTTTTAGCTTCTGTACTTGTGCATTGGTAGTTAACAGACCGTTTTCTAGGATTCTGTTTCTGGTGCTCAGTAAAATCTGCACATACCTGAACTTGTTGGGGTGATTCGCTCATTACTTCAGTTACAAAGCTGGTTGCAGTGTTCGCGGACATCGGGAGAAAAACGTCCGAGTTACTTCCATCCATATTAAATTCCTAATTATATTTATCCGTAAAATACAGTAAAACACACGATATAAAAGTAAAAAATGATAAAAGTTGAAGGCAGGACTATAAAAATTAAAAGCAAAGATTAAAAGTCCAAATATTATTAGATCGACACTGGATTAGGCTGTGCATAGCTAATCCTAATTGGCATACACTAGCATATAACATTTTAATCTGGAATTATTTTAATTTACCAGCCCAATAACAACCAAAATTTTCATTTAACTTTTCGGGTAGAGAACAGGTTTTGGCCTTTTTTAAGAAAGTTTTCTTTTTTCGTACAAACACTCTTTAAAACTATGGAGAACTGTCGAATAAAATCTGCCCAGTGAATGTTTCACCCGCACTAATAATCATCCCTTCTGGTTGTTTTGTATTGTTACTTTACAAAGAGATCGCAACTTTTTTCCTGTCTCATTTATCCGTATCTAAACAATTTAAAATAAATTTAGCTACATCAGTCCGTGGTATAGACCAGCTTCCGTTAGTCACATACTGCCCTTCCCGTGTCTGTATTTATTTATCTGAAAATACAACAACGGTATATCTGTTAAACGGCCTCAACAATATATTTAATAGCTGTATTTAAACCAAAGGGGTTTCAAACCGACCTTATGAAACAAGACATGGAGAGGTCTCGAATGAAATATATACGCTCACCGTTGTTAAAAAATGTCTATGTTACAAGCTACTCCGCGTCCATAATAAACATGATATGAGTACTTCATTGGAATCTCTGATTAAGGCATACACATATCTTTATATATCAGTTTTATATCTGGAATATATGTTTGAACTCTTCACCCAGCCTTAGAGTTAACAATAAAATTATTCATGAACTGTGCTATATATTATAGGATTATAGGTACACTTAATTAATTAACCGATAGTGAGTATTTTCTTTCTTCGTACTTACACTCTTCCATATATCAACTCACCTGTTGAGATGCTGTTGGATAATGCAGGGGGTCTGACCACCGTGTAATTAATGTCTTGACACTCAGACTCTAAATAATCCTCCATTCTGGCCATATCAGCATATATTGTTTTCAGAAATAGTGATCGTAATATCCACGATACAACTCGTGTTTGCCAACTTCATGTCTACCACAACACGACTTTAATGAATAATGCGTCCTGGCATAAACATACAATTTTAGTTCTCAACAATAGTCAATATGAGTATATATTCATCAGTAAACTTACCTGGTGTCATAAAATAACTGAATCTCTTAAAATCTGGAAAACTCACAAAACTAAAAAAACGCTTAATCAATTTATTATGCGTTTTTCAATAATCAAATGCATATTTATGGATAATTACTTTCTTTTTTTTTGATATTTATTTATTTTTTATGTTATTGATAGCAACAGGTATATTTACTGATGAATGGAGCTCCTAATGACCAAAGTTTCAAATTTTATGTTCATTCTAAGACCTATTATCCCTCTCCACTTGCAATCAACTACATATATCATATTGTTCGTGATGTACCTTATATATCAAGTTGTTATAAAATGTTTCTATAATCCTATATAGTAACCCAAGTATTTTGTTTTTACCGTCCTACTTTTGGTAAAATATTGAGCATCAATTGAGGTTGTGGTGCGAAGCAGGATATGCTTATATATGCCTACTGTTTTAGATACTACTGTACATTATGGTATTCGTTAAATATAATTTTATAGTTATTAAATTTTTGTAACTTATAGTTACCTCCCTTGAACTGTAAATATTGTATACATCAATATATTATCCATCGGGCAAAAATGTACAACTGTTCCGATAACCGTTCAGATGATGTAGATGTTATTTGAGACATAATAATTAATTTAAAGATACCATTGAACCATTTTCTCTTCCAAGGGGAAGTAACCTGTGCTTTAAAATTATGTTTACAGTAGAAAAAATAATAATTTCACTGTTAAAATAGTGCCCATATTTATCAACTGTAGAGCAATATTCTAATACCACTTTTAAAATAGTGCCTGTATTTATCAACTGTAGAGCGATATATTAATACCACTGTTAAAATAGTGCCTGTATTTATCAACTGTAGAGCGATATAGAAATACCACTTTTATAATAGTGCCTGTATTTATCAACTGTAGAGCGATATATTAATACCACTGTTAAAATAGTGCCCATATTTATCAACTGTAGAGCAATATTCTAATACCACTTTTAAAATAGTGCCTGTATTTATCAACTGTAGAGCGATATAGAAATACCATTGTTAAAATAGTACCCGTATTTATCAACTGTAGAGCGATATAGAAATACCACTTTTATAATAGTGCCTGTATTTATCAACTGTAGAGCGATATAGAAATACCACTTTTATAATAGTGCCTGTATTCATCAACTGTAGAGCGATAAAGAAATACCACTGTTGAAATAGTGCCCACATTTATCAACTGCAGAGCGATATAGAAATACCACTGTTAAAATAGTGCCTGTATTCATCAACTGTAGAGCAATATAGAAATACCACTGTTAAAATAGTGCCCGTGTTTATCAACTGTATAGCGATAGAAATACCACTGTTAAAATAGTTCCCGTATTTATGAACTGTAGAGCGATATATTAATACCACTGTTAAAATAGTGCCTGTATTTATCAACTGTAGAGCAATATATTAATACCACTGTTAAAATAGTTCCCGTATTTATGAACTGTAGAGCGATATATTAATACCACTGTTAAAATAGTGCCTGTATTTATCAACTGTAGAGCGATATATTAATACCACTGTTAAAATAGTGCCCGTATTTATCAACTGTAGAGCGATATATTAATACCACTGTTAAAATAGTGCCTGTATTTATCAACTGTAGAGCGATATATTAATACCACTGTTAAAATAGTGCCTGTATTTATCAATTGTAGAGCGATATATTGATACCACTGTTAAAATAGTGCCCGTATTTATTAATTGTAGAGCAATATAGAAATACCACTGTTAAAATAGTGCCCGTATTTATCAACCGTAGAGCGATATATTAATCTCGTATCCTCTTTTTTTCACTTTTTTGAAATAATTTAATCAATCTTCTACAAATTTTGATAGGTGGAAATATTTGCAGTATTTCTATGTTTTCCATGCCATCGTGGATTCTTTGATCTCTGAAGAATAATTCACCAAGGAAGGAATTAAAAAATATGACATGTTTTTATCAACTTGAGCGAATTTAAACCACTTTTAAACAATAGTCTGTTTTTACAATTGTCTTTCCCTGTAAAAAGTCCCTTTCCATTAATTGTGAAATATGGAAATACCACTGAAAATATTTTTTATAAGAGAATAATTTCTCATCTCTTTTTTATTGAAAAAATTTAAAATAAAAATTTTGTTGGGGGAAAATTTTGATATATTTCAGTTTTCCATGCCATGTGGTTTTTGATCTCTGAAGAATTTCCAAAAAATTAAAAAAATATCTGCCTTATTTTGAAAACATTTCCTGGTATACACCATTGTTTTCCCTAAAGTCCCTTTCCAAGGGAATACATGGTCCCAAAAAACTTATTTTTTAATTTTATTAAAAATTTTCTCATGTTTATGAAAATAAAATTTTTTTAATTTTTCAAAATTTTTAAGTTCTGAAGAAAACCATTGGCCAAAAAAAGGACGAGCCCAACCAATTTTGGGTGGACTGTCAATTGGCTATTTTCCAGTTCGGTAATGGAGCGTTTATTTATTTTAAAATTTACTTCCAATGAATGATTTCCGCAGAATTTATTTTGACTATTCATTCTTTCCGCTATTTTTCATAATTTTTAATTTTTTGAAAAAAAAAATTGGGGCCAAAATGGAAAATTAAATTTGGGGGTTGTCAATTGGATTTTTCCCTAAGGTGGGGAATTTTTGTAAAAAATTTTGAGGAACCCCTTTTAATTCATTCTGTTTCCCTATTTTATTGTTAAAAACGTAATGTAAAATTTTTAAAATTTGTTAAAACAAGGTTTAGAAATTAGAATGTAAGAAGATAAAATTTAATTAAATGAAAATTTTAGAAAAAAAAAGGGAATCAAAAACATATTAAAATTGGAAATTTGTAATTGGCATGCATAGAATGTGGAATTTAGAATAAAGAATTTGGAATATAGTGATTAGGCTTGTAAGTTCAAAATTAAACTAAATGTGGATTTCACCTTCCATACTCGTAAGCCTAAAAAACTGATGAAGGAATGAGTTCGGCCCCTTGGTTTACAATAAGTACTAACTAACAAGCTGATTAAGCCACTTTGGATTGACAGAACGATAATAAAGCATCGATTCATTAATCATTGAGAAAATGCTGCGTCATGTCACTATTATACACTCATAATCAGTTCAAAATTGTAAAAAACTCGGCTATCCACTGGTCCAAACCTGACATCTAGATGCCAGAAATGGGTTTATAGGGTCGACTGTTAACAACTTGTCCCATTTGGAAGCGATATAAGAAACAAGCTGATAAACCTTACTTTGAAATAGATAGGAGTAAGATACTAAACCCAGTATACCTTGACGGACATAAAACAATATAATACCTGGTGGGCTATTGACTCAAGTAAAATAAAAATTGAATTGATAGAATTAGCTTTAAAGGTTTTATGTTGAGCTAGTATTATCTATTTTATAACTTAAATATAATGCCCTGCTCCAAAGCAAGTTTCAAAAAGGCTTGAGGTATTTAGGGTTTTCCCGGTTTCCCTAAAATAAATATTCTTTATAAAAATATAAAAACTTAAATTTTTTCAAGAACGCTTTAATAATTTATTTAAACCTTTTTTCAAAATAAATATTTTTAAATGGATAAAAACTCATTTTTGGGAAAACTTTAATTATTTATTAAGCAAAAATAAAAAAAAAAAAAATTTTTTTTTTTTTTTTTTTTCTGATGAATAGAGCTCTTACTGACCAATTTTCAAATTTTATGTTGATTCTAAGACCTATTTTCCCTTTAATATCCTCTGTATAGTCAAAAAATATCGTACAAGTACGAGCCAGGTGAGCTTTTTACTAACTATAGTACCAAAAGGTTGTTTACTGTAAATTACGTGATTATTGGATTGGACGGTTTTATGTTTTTTGTATAGAGCGTTGATTGAATTTTACGCTTATCCTTTATATTTATCAAAGGGACGTTACTGAAAATCCACAAGTACAATAATTAAACTTTTGGAACTTTGGATTTAAGGTTAGCGTTTGTCTAAAGTGTATTATTTAAGGTTTGAACAGAACAGAACAGAACAGTTTATTCAGTGGAAAGGCCAACAGCCCATAGCACAAATCACAATAAAATATAATTTCGAAAGACAATATATAAAAAATATATACAATTAATAGCAATCTAAGTAAATATGTGCATAAACTATTTATTAAACAGTCGTGTTTTGTTTTCTTATCATATATGCTCTCTAAACGTATGCTGCTAAATTTTCAATGTGATTTATATTTACACCAGACATAACATTTTCAAAAATAATCTGTTTATCAAGGGTAGCAATAGTGGGTCATTTCTTAAATGTTTATATAATGAGCATTCTATTAAAACATGAATTTCATCCTAAATAACAAATACATTATTTCTCTTTTGACAATATTTACAATGCCTTTCAATTTTGGAATGTTCTGCCATCTTCCAGTCTCTACTGCTAGATCATGATTTGAACATCTGAAACGAGATAATGCTACTCTATGTTTAAATCTGACAATATTGTTTAATTAACCTTCAAATTCGAGTGATTTTTTTAAATAAGCAATAACCTATATCCAAAACCATACTGATACAAAATATTTCTAACATTAGATACCCAGTTAATCCCTCCTGCTTAATGCAAATTTAAAAGCATATCAAACGACGCCTTAGGGTATCTATTTAAGGTTTTTTATGCTATTGGCATAAATAAATAAGATGAAATAAAATGATATAAACAAGTATCTTAATCTATTAGTATTAAATCGACGTAACTATCATAAGTGGCATCACGTACAAGTTACAAGGCGAAGATATTGTTCGGATTTCGATAGATATTTCGCACACAAAAACATCCCAATTTCTTTGCTATTTCAATACAACAAAACATATACATGTAATTAGTTAAGGGTGTTATAAGTGATGCTTTCCTATAAAAGCACTGGTCTAGATCACAAGTAGAGACTGTGCTACGAATTTCAGTATACATCAATTTGATAAGAAATTATCAACTTCTTGAGAAATTTACAAGATAAAGCAATTATAAAAAAAAATGCAAAGCAATTACTTCAGGGAGATAATGAAAGGGGGTCTAATCTACAATATACAAAAATATTACTCAGATTTTTATTCCTTTTGTAAGCAGTCACCAAACGTTTGGTAAAGATATCATTAACTCAAGTGTCTAGATTTTCAGTCTCTCCCGCAGACATATCTGTCCAAATAGCTATCAGTTTCGTAATTATGTCGACGTAACAGGTAGATACTATTTAATTTTATGTTGTAAGTTGATATCCACCTTTATAAAGTCTAAATAGTTACATACATAAAGAAACTTGTTTCTAGCCTCGATTCGAACCGTACTGTTATTTTTATCTTTCCTAAGTGTTGGAATGAATATATTTTATAAAGAATAGTATTTTCTTTGTTGTGTTATAAACAAGTAAATTAGATTAAAAAAGGTAAGACGGTTTATTCCCTAATATTTTCTTAAAATTTCAAGGGTAAATCTACCGAACATACCTTCAGAAACGGGAATTTTTTCTTTCGCTAAGCCTACTTGTGTGTCAAGAACATGGCTCCTATAAATAATTCTATGGTCAAGAATTATCGTATTTGAATGTTAAATGACAACTTATTATTATGAAAGAAATATATAGAAATAGAAAAGCAGATTCCTAGATCGAGTAATTTGTGGGGACACTATGTGATTTTAGCACAATTTATTTCTTGTTCTGTAAAGGTTGTACTATTATCATTGTTTATTATTGAATGGTGACAAACGCTCCCTTTTAAGGAATATCATAATTCTAGACATTATTTGAACGTTATTATATTTATCAAATGCTTTTTTAATGGATTGTAAAGTTTCCTAATTATTAGTAGCGGGGCACTGATATCATCTATTTCTATTATTCCAATTTCCAATCGGACGTTTTCAGTTCCTGCAATTCCACAAAACTTGTATGTTTGATGAGGTATGGTATCTGTAAATATGCTTTTTATCACCCACGGCTCTTGCTATAAGTATAGATTTTTGTTGAATAGCGGGAACCAATCATATACAACAGAATAGAATTGGGATCAAAGGAAGTGTTAGAAAGTCATGGATTTGATTGCCGTCAGGTGTTTCGGGTCGTCGACGTGAAAAGCCACAGACTAAGGTCTGGTGTTTCTGCAATTTTGCTCAAATAAATCAAATGCTTAGTACAACTGGAACAGCAGACGTCTGAAAGAAAATGGAAATTGTGCAAATAGATCCTTTCTGTTCCCGAGTAAGTTCTATAAATATTTTGGCATTAGACATAAGAGTTTCAAAGTAATTCCATAGGGGAGTCACAAATGAACATGGGCTGAATAAATGAAACGTTCTACATGATTTTTACAGAAAGTACAGAGATCACAGTCACTAACAAATATTAATTTTAGATATGGTTTTAAAGGTAGTAATCAGGTATGGATCAATCTATATTGAAACCATTGTAGTTTTGAATCACTGGTTGTTATAAATATATTATAATATATAAATATTACTAAAAATATTTGTCCACATAAAATTCTTATCTGGTAAATTCTGACTCCATTTGACAGTAGCTTTTGGAATACTATGGTGACTTATTAAAGAATTATAAATATCAGCACAACCTTTTTGATTTTTTAGTACACAAATTAAACTACTTAGTATAAAAGGCCTGACAAAATCTGACTCAGTCTTATCAATGATTATATTTTCTCGTCTTAACAAAAATATTTATACAGTTTATAAACCCCTGATATTTCAAAAATGAGATATTTTGAATTTCAAATATTTTTTCAAAATCATATTTAGATAAAAAATTACCACTGTTATCTAGAACATCATCCAATATTATTACTCCCTTACTAAACTTACTCCCTTACTAAACTTACTTTATTGAAATCAATTTATCTAACAATTTAAGAAATGAATCAAATACATCTTTCCAAAATCTGTTTCTTGTATCTTTTTGTAATTACACAATAAATTGACTACCACAATTAGAAAAAAACATTTAGAAAATTATCCTCTAATCATCTTTTAATATGCTAATCCTAGGTTATGACTGTTTAAATAATTTTCTTATCCACGTGCATTTTAAAGCAGAAATGAAATTGCTGATATCTGTCATTTTTAGACCCCCATCTGAATATGTTTGGATAATAACACTGCGTAGACTTAACAGGACTGATGTAAGCAGATTTCTTGTTAAAATATTCAAATTTTCTAAACGGAGGAAAAAAGGTTGGTTTCATACGGTTTCAACCCTTGTAGATTCAGTACACCTATCAGATATTATACAAAATAATAACCATAGCACAAAATATGTAATCTCTATTGCTAAGAAGGTAATAACTGAAAAGGATGAAAGTCAATGGTGTCGTGATATTTTCGATGACAAAAAGAAAAACATAAATGGAAATAAACTTAGATTATATAGAAAATTTAACACAACTTTGGGTCCCAAGGCTTATGTAAGTAACCCCTTCATTCCCAGGTTACACAAACGACATATCTGCCAACTAAGAAGTGGTTCTTTCCCAATCGCACTTGAGATAGGTCGATATCAAAAACCTCCCATAGCTTTAGAAAATATAAAGTGTGTGTATTGTTCTAACAATTCCATTGAAAATGAAATCCACATCGCCCTAGAATGCACAGCATATGCCGATCTTCGTTCTAAAGTTTTAAACAAAATGAACGATATATATATTAATTTTTACACGTTAAGTACGGATGATCAATTTTATATTTTAATGAATTGTGATCAAATCCAACAAAAGTTAGGTTTATTTTTAGACAAGCTACTGAAAAGGCGTCGGTTTTTAACTTTATTTTTAAATGATGCTTAATTTGATCATTGCTATGATTGTGTTATGTTTTTATGTAACTAATTCCTGTTTAACTGGTAAAGAAGGCTTTTAAGAACAATATTTCACAACCTGTTTGTTTTTATCGTCATATATACATGTATTTTCTTGTATGTGATTGTTTTTACATTTTGTATATAATAGGTAGTGTCTTCTATGGGCCAGAAATGGCTACATACCATATGGTGATAATTTTATGTTTTTATTTTCTTGCAAATGTGGTATTTTATGACACTTTAATAAACAATAAACCTAAACCTAAACCTTTATCCTATCAATATTTGTACAATATTTTTAATGAAGTTGATAACATCATTAATTTGTATTTTTAGAGATTCCTTACACTAACAAATCACAGAGTCAAACAGTAAGATAACCTGCAAAGCAACAAACCACCATGGGTAGCTTGGATTTTGAAGTTGAGGGGATAAGGAACAACATAGTCTTGTAAATATTGAAGCGTGTTGAAGGTCTTTTGTATGAAAAACAAAATAATGACGTTCACACGCACTAACGACATTTCCTGTTTTCTAACTATTAATGATGAATTTAAAAATTAGGTTTTTCAATGCCAATGGTTGTTTATAATATAATATACCTTTAATGAACCATCTTTTTGAATTATTGGTGATTGCAATATACAAGCTTTCTTTGGTTGACTGTTATGCATATTAACTAAGTTGTCCGTATTCCGAAAAGAAAGATATTCAAGTCTGATCGCAATTACTCGTAACTTCTGCATCCATATTCATTCATCTGTTGTTATTATAAATATTCACTGATGGGTTATATCAAAAACCGTCAATGAAAAAATACTTAGAGCTTAACCTGGAATTTCGATTTTAAATATGTTCTCCGGGTCTCTATCAATATGAAAAAAAGTCCTTTTATTTTTCGTGAACAGCATCATTTATCATATTCCAGAGACTATAAATTTGTTGTATTTTTATTCATCTCAATATCGGTTTGTAAGTATCTTCAATTTGATCCACAAAATACGGTGGCTCACATACGACATTTTAACTTTTAATTTTGAATTAAAAACTTTTACTTTTCACCTAGGTGAAAATTAATTTTTAATTCAAACCTCAATTTTCACCATGTGAAAATAATAACACCACGATGATAATTCAACGAATAAATAATTAAAAACTGCAATTTTCACCTTGGTGGAAATTATTTTCAACTAAGTGATAATTCAAGGAATAAATAATTAAAAACTTTAATTTTCACCTTGGTGAAAATTATTTCCACCAAAGTGATAATTCAAGGAATGAATAATTAAAAACTTCAATTTTCACCTTGGTGGAAATTATTTTCACCATGGTGATGAAGAATAAATAACCTGAGTTCTGAAACCACTTTTTTAGGGCGGTGAATGGCTCAGTTGCTAGCGAGTTGGACTGTTGCATGTATAATAAAACACCGATCATCTCATTACTCACTTATTTGGCTAGTATATAAATATGTGTAAATAATATATAACATTATAAGAAGGGGTTATTGTTTAAGCTCATGTTTTTGTACATTTATTTTTATTTCTAAATTTGAAATTGTTTTTAACATATCCTTGTACATAATTAAACCCCGTATATACATTTTGCTAAAATGGTAGTAAACTATTGTATTATATACTATGTTAATATGTTATAAATTATTTCTACAAGAAAAAAAAAAGCGAGTTGGACTGTCATCTGCTTGGCGACTAGGTGCCGTGGGTTCGAATCCCGATCGGTGTGAGAAAAAAATGAAATCCGATTCCGGGGCCCGTGCTTTCCCGAAACTACGTGATAGAAGTTTCCCTCCCCCCATACCTAAAACAGATGGTAGTTTCTCCCCCCCCCCCATCCCAAATCAAACTTGTCCAAGATCTTATGGGTATAATCCTACACTCAAAATTTTACTAAAATCCAACCAAAACTGCAGTCTTTATATCCTGTTCAAAAGCCAATTGTAGACCGACGGACCGATGGGCGGACATATTTATTCCTTGAATATCACCTAGGTGAAAATAATTTCCACCAAGGTGAAAATTGAAGTATTTAATTATTTATTCCTTGAATTATCACCTAGGTGAAAATTATTTTCACCATGGTGGAAATTGAAGTTTTTAATTATTTATTACTTGAATTATCACCTTGGTGGAAATTATTTTCAAGATGATGAAAATTGAAGATTTTAATTAAAAATTAAAAGTTAAAATGTCGTATGTGAGCCACTGTAACAAAATAAGCTATTGCTTTATATATCCCTTCTGTCGTGTTAAGTTGCTCGAAAAACCCAACCTTGCCATTTTATTTAGTTAAATAAAATATAATTTCTTCAAACTGTTTTCCTAAGCCATGCTGATATAAAACCAAAGTGAACGTTTTCCACAAAAGTTTTGTCCTGGTATTTGTACTTGAAATGAAGAAACATTTGCCTGGTTGATGATAAGTCAATTTCATTATCTCATGATTCAAAAGAATCAAAAGTATTTAGGTCTCTGTATAAAGATAAGGTGATTTGTTGTTTGACAAACTAGCTGCATGAATAAGACAAGTTAGTGCTGAGAAAAAACTATCTCCTGTTTTGAATTTTTCTGGTTCGTGTTTTTTTGTTTTTTAATGCGTCCTTTTTTCAATGGAGGTATTTTTGAGCGACTTTGAGCTTATTCTGCCTATTTCTATATACTGAACTTGGGACCAATAATATATTTAAATGAGTTATTTACGGTATACGTGTAAAGTAGACAGGCACGTGGTTAAAGTTGAAGTCAACTTTGAATACACCAACATACTGACAATCAATAAGCATGTTAATAAAATCAGGAGACTTCTTGAAGCTATCAACATCCGAAGTAACCAGCCAGACAAAGGTGTGAGATTAGTACATGAATATGATAAACTTATTAAACTGTAATGATAAAATAATAAATCATAAATTTATTCATATTTGGTTATTAGAACACCCTATTAATAGATATAAAAATGTATTCTCTATTAATAATCACAAAGGTGTTAGATTAGCACATGCATATGATAAACTGAAAATACATATATATACTTTTCATACTATTACCAAGGTTACACCCAAATCTTTTATCAATAAACAGACCATGAATTACAGGTTTTATTACTGTTTCATGGAATATCACCCAAAAATAATATTACACTATTCATCTGTACCAGTATACATGTAACTATAATATGCTCTACATGACAGCCATAACAAAGACACAATCTGCTTTGTTTTTATACGCCCACATTATAATGTGGTCGTATATTGTCGTCACACCCGTCATTAATCATTTTAATTGTGAGATCTTGAACAAGTTCAATATTTACTATTTTTCGATGAACTATATTTGAGTTATTGCCCTTAGTTAGTCCAAACTCATGAAAACTAGCTAGTAAATACAAGAAAGACTAGGTTTCATCTGATTTGAATCAAATTTAGTATGAATATTTATATTGATGAGAACTTGGATTAGACCTAAATAATGTTTGAGTGACGACCTGTGTTAAAACAGAAAATATATTTTAAAGTGGGCGTATCTTGCTAGGCAACCGCTTGTTCTTATTTCTGAAAATGTAACACATCTAGCGAAATGTGTTCGTGAACGCTTTAACTTTAAAAATTTATTGAAACCAACGCTTTTTTAAAAGTTAATGTAAACATTACGTTTAGGACGGAATTATTGGCTTGAAAAAAACATGAAAATATTCCATTCATAGATAACTTGTTTCTCTTATAGTTTCAAAATATATGTATAAACCCGAAATAAAGACTTGTATACCCTTCCCTCGACTACCGAGTCAGTTAATAACATTTTGGCTAAAACCGTGGCAGTAGCACTTCAGAATTAGTTTTCTGGTCGAAAAAATCACCTTAATAAAAGCACGCAACATTTCGGAATCAAATTTAAAATAATCTCACAAGGACCACAATCTACGTAAGCAAGAAAACCAATATTAGCAAAATCAGTTTACCAATATCCGCTTTTACTCCCACTTCACCGAGATCGAATCCTGAAACTTTTAAACTGTAACGATAGCAATACGCGCCGACACATCAGTTTAACCACCCTGATCGTAGTCGTGGCTCAGTGACAACGGAAAACTTCAACCAACTATTGCCCCTGTACCTAAAGGTTTTGTGTATGAGATCATCTGATGCTGTGACCAAGAATATATTGGTTTATTACCAGACCCCCCTTAGGAACACTTATCATTAGCCCCTACACCTGCAGTATCTGAGCACCTTAAGAACAAACAGAGACATATAATTTAATGACCCCCTCATCAATGATTATTTTATTCTACGTGTACATACAATTTACCTTATATATTTTTATATTTAAAACTTTTCACAATAAAGTCCCTTTTTCAACGTTATTGACTGATTGGTGACCACCATTGTTAGCCGACCAGCCACCTCGAATTTACTCTTATTATACAGGGTGTTCAAGAAGTCTTGGGCACATTTCAAGTCCACATATCTGATGAACTATGAACGGTACTAAGATAAAACTGGTATCATTTTAAAGCTAAATCCATTACTTTTTTGGTCATAGTAATGATTTTTTCATATCTTTTCAGATTCAGTAATGGCGTTCACTCAACCAGAAAAGGCATTTTGCGTCCTTGAATTTGCAAAAACTGAATCATGGACACTTGTTCAACGTGCATTTCGCAGAAATTTCAGAAAACATTGAACATCTTTGAACATTCCACAAAAAACTTGAAACAGCAAGCTTTCGGAATATGTCAGATGCGTTGTTATGGCTTTTTATATTTTCAGAACCTAACGACGCTTCCTTTTCTTTAAGACTTGATAAAAAAAAGATTTTTTTTATTGTAGACTACCAATGTTTTTGTTTAAAACTAAATACATTGTACCTTATTTTCTCTCTATCATTCTATTTGTGAGCTCGGTCATTGCTCTAATAGGATTTTATTACTGAAGGGATTTCTTCACTCATAATCCTAGAAAGTGGATAAAAAGCTTCTCTTCTTAATTGTTGACTTTGATTTTAAAAGAGTTGACAATGAGAGTGAGGACAATTTTTGTCATAGGAATAAAAGTTGAGTAAATATTGTAAAAGGGTTGAAAACTTGATTGGATTACAGACCAAATAAAAACAGGACGACTACTTTATCTGACAAGTCTGTACTCGCTCAGTTTCTCTTGTTAGGTGGCTTTTATATTTGGATTGAAGTGATTGTTTGTTTACCATTTGCTATTTTGATGGATGTAATGTGTCTTTTATCTAAAATTTCTAGACAGATAAGTTTATTTACACTTTTTTGATTTTATATGATAAATTATAGTTATATCTATAGAATGAGTCCCTGTCCTGTCCTTGTGCTGTTTTTGATTGAATATTCAGCGTATAATATAATTACTTATTAACCCACCCTAATCACAAATGATACACTGATAGTGTACCGATATTTTACAGAATATAGCTGATTACAATGGCGAGAAGATCATCAATGGTAGTTAATTTAATCAAAAGATATATATTGTTTATACTAGTTACAGTCGGGATATTTACCATTATATATCCACTCTTCTTCCAGCAGACCACAGGTAAATATCCATCACTATCAAAAACTAACGAATTTCAGAGATCTATTAATGATTTATCTTGGGTTGATTCGTCAAAAAAAATTGAACAGACTCTAAAAACCTCTTAAATTATTTAAATACAGGCAGAACTGAACAAAGTATTTTATACCGTGCTAATATTTATGCAAAACATTTTCAGTCAAGTTCACAAACAATGTGGTAGTCTAAATCATTGACAAATCCATGGGCTGGCTTTGTCCCTTCACCCATTTTCAAATTTTGGCATCATTTCACTTCCTAAAAAAGGAAATTGGGCTGTGGCCACCCTGGAAAATCCCCAAACCTTGATCTCGAAACTCTAATGCATATGACTCTATTATATTATTTCGTTTCAAAATGAAACCTCTGGACGTGATGTTTATTTTCGTATCGTTGGATTGGGTTTATATGATTTGTCCATTTCAGAAATGAGAATCACATTATGGTGAAAAACATATTCTCCGAAAGACTGATTGTATTGAAGACTAGAAGACAAATGTCAAAAACATCATCTACCTCAGACAAAATTATATTAACACAAAGGCAAACTACAGTAAAGCACATTGGAGATTGGAGAATAAAATCAGATGTTTCGTCAACAGAAACGTAAGTGTAGATTCACAAAGATTACCTAGTCAACAAACATTACAAAATTTTTTACGAAATTTTTGTTGTCTACAATATAACAATATTTTCATATTCGGAGACCTCGTCTACAATATTTGCCGAGTTAATAAATGAGAGGGTATATGGAGTATTTTCCATATTTGATTGAGGAGTTAATTCACTCAGTTGACCAGTTAACTATAGACTAGTTGACATGTAGACTAGTTGCCCAGTTAACTATAGACTAGTTGACATGTAGACTAGTTGACCAGTTAACTATAGACTAGTAGACATGTAGACTAGTTGACCAGTTAACTATAGACTAATTGACATGTAGAAGAGTTGACCAGTTAACAATAGACTAGTTGACATGTAGACTGGTTGCCCAGTTAACTATAGACTAGTTGACATGTAGACGAGTTGTACAGTTTACTTTAGACTAGTTGACATGTAGACGAGTTGACCAGTTAACTATAGACTAGTTGACATGTAGACGAGATGACTAATTAACTATAGACTAGTTGACATGCAGACTAGTTGACCAGTTAACTATAGACTAGTTGGCATGTAGACGAGTTGACCAGTTAACTATATACTAGTTGATATGTAGACAAATTGACCAGTTAACCATAGATTAGTTGAGATGTAGACGAGTTGACCAGTTAACTATAGACTAGTTGACATGTAGACGAATTGACCAGTTTACCATAGACTAGTTGTCATGTAGACGAATTGACCAGTTAACTATAGACTAGTTGACATGTAGACGAGATGACTAATTAACTATAGACTAGTTGACATGCAGACTAGTTGACCAGTTAACTATAGACTAGTTGGCATGTAGACGAGTTGACCAGTTAACTATATACTAGTTGATATGTAGACGAATTGACCAGTTAACCATAGATTAGTTGAGATGTAGACGAGTTGACCAGTTAACTATAGACTAGTTGACATGTAGACGAATTGACCAGTTTACCATAGACTAGTTGTCATGTAGACGAATTGACCAGTTAACCATAGACTAGTTGACATGTAGACGAGTTGACCAGACACCTTCCACTTTACCACTTCATATTTCTGTAAGTCTTTATACAGACCCAGCGTTGGTCTCCCACTCTAACTGAGGCTGCGAATAACATTAAACTATTCTGATTTTGTTACTCCGCCATATTGCTAACATCAACTTTCTCTTTATTTCAGATGCCATGGAGTTTTCAAGACAAATAGTTTCAAGAACACGATACAAAACTCTCTAAAAAAAGGTGCTAAGTTTATTTACGTGTCTTCAGAATGCGATTCAAGTACTTCTCATTACTTACGAAGATTTGAATTATCTAATATAATGTCTATATTAAAATATACTGGTAATGCAACTCTACCTCTTGCCAACCATTTTATGGTTGTGAATAATACAAAGAATAAGAGGAACCTAAAAGAAATGGCGTATAATCTTGGTGTGTGGAATACTGCCCTCATTCAAAAAATTCTTTTTTGAAACGAAATTGAATGGAACGGTGATATCGATCCTCGAGCCCCTCCTGTGGTGTTGAATAAGAATATTCATTTTATTCGCGATAAAGTACTTTTTCATTATGACGCGTTTTGGGCGCTGGTACCAATCACAGACGATAAAGCTTGGTCAATGTGGGTTCAACGACTACTCCGAGAATTAGATAGTTGGGTTGCATTTCTGACTGTGGGTCCAACAAATCATAACTGTCTAACAGACAATAAACAGATTGACCAACTCAATACATGGAAATGTGAAACAAAAAACTTTTTCTCCTGCATCAGATCTCTTAGTAAATTCATGGAACATAATAAACTTTTAGATTCCACAGATGTAGTCGTAATCAACGATTGGTTACGAATGCTGTCAGATAATGGATATAAAGAACCTAAAATTGATTCTAAGAATTCACTACAACAAGGGCTTGTGTATAGGACTCTGTATCACCCTAAAATAGAGAGCCCACTCTTCAATATGGGTAGATCCTATCAAGATATCTGCGGTAAAGCACCAATAAAATGTCCCGAACTAAACGTTAAACCATTTCATCAAAAAATTTCTTCATATTTGGTAACCGTCGTATTTAACCGCGAGTCGTTTTATGACATAGTTAGTTACATTGAAAATATTTACCGACCACATTTCACTTATATTGTTTTCTGTGGACCTGTTATGAACAAATTTCTACGGTTTGTGAAATCCATGGTAGCTAGAGTGACGTTCGTTGAAATGGACGTGGAGGAGTTTGCAAAAGGCCAGCATGGCAACCGGTGCATTGAGGCTGGTATGAAAATGAACTATGATGTCGAAGGCATATTCCATATAAGCGATGACGTTTTGTTTAACATGTGGAACATACAAAACTTGCCACTTGACCGTGTATGGTTTCAAAAAGCGTTAAAGATGACGCCATTTTCTCAAGAAACTGTTCCTGATGTGGTTGAAAGACGTGCCAAAAGGGGGGGAAAGTGGTTTATCTGGACTAATAAAGGTAAAGGTAAAGTCAAATTACAATCGGCTATGCATTCAGTTCGAAAGTTATATGAAAGTCATCCACTGGCCAAAGAATACATTGATCAAGTTGATGAAAATACTGGTGGAAAAGACATAGGATTTCACGGTGTGAGTGATATAGCATATTTTCCGGTAAAGACTTTCAAGAGATATCTTTACGCCGCAGAAGTGTTTAGTCCGTATAGAGTAATGTTAGAATTGGAAATACCCTCACTAATTGGCGGTATCACCAATCTGAAGGACATTCTTGTTCTAAATGGTACTTATATATGGTACGATGAACGAAAAAAATTTGAGAAATATTATAATCCGTCTCACTTGTTTTTACACGCTGTAAAGATAGCCCCGTGTCTGAAAAACCAAGTATGTAAAGGGTTTCTGTGTGACCGATATCTACCGTGTCTTTAACAGAACATATCTCGGAGATATTCTTTTCAGGAACTGTGAAATTTAGACGCAATGTTCAATTTCAACAAAATGATACCAGGATCAAATTAAGTGTAAATATGAAATTATTATATTATATATATATATATATTTGTTCATGGTGAAACGGTTGGGTTTAACGACAATTCAAGTGGCCGCAATAAGTACTTTAATATCTTTTCGTAAGCAATAGGTTAAACATAAAGTAAATCCGCATATCAAGGTAGATAACCAGGACAATTTTGTCTTGTGCAAATGTCAATACAGGACTCAGTCAGTCCAGCAAAATAATAATGATGAATTTAGACCATGCATTTTTAAGAAATTTTGGTCTAAAATTGAAATTTTATGTCTTAAATTGCACTGAGATTTTTTTGAGATAATGAAAGATTATTGGCGGAGGGGTATTTTTAGAAATTGTTGTTTTATGTATACATTGATAAACTGTAGTAGTTTACTTTCTTTTTGACTAGCTCAAGAATCTCCCCCCCCCCCCCCAACCCGTCAACTAAAGTTATCTTAAGGTTCCACTGCATATGACGCTATATTTTTGTTTCAAAATGAATTAGTTCATGCGATTTGCCCATTCCAGAGACGTGAATTGTGGTATTTCGGAAAGGTTCTTGCTGTAAGCTAGTCTAGTTTTTGAAATGTTGTCTATTTCTACAGACAAACTCTTGTAGACTATTCACGCTGGGTGGGTTTCAAAAGCCTACCGCCAACCGCTGCCAACCGGCCTACCGGAAGGAAAAAAATGCGCCAAAATAGATATTGTTAAATTTAAGGATCGTAGATTTTCATACAATAAAACGAAACTATTCAATTTGACGGAACTTTTGTTGACGTCAAAATTATGGAATCAAATTATTTTAAAAATGAAACGAAAAAAATAAATATTTTCTTTTCGTGTTCAGCGATGTTTTCTTCACATTAACTGATACAATCCATGCCAAAAAAGCAATAATCTAATTTGTATTCAAATGGGACACACAATTAAAAACGTAAAAGTACCTTAAAATCTTTTTTAAATGATCACGACAGGAAGGTCGTTTGTTTCAGAGTTACTTCCCTTAATTTATTTATTTAACGTCGTCGGCATCATGGATGATCAACAAGGCCAAGGGATCTTTCTTCCACCTTTTAGAATTTTTTCAAAGTTAATCCTTGACGTAGACTATAATAATTCTGCGAATGCTCCTCCTGTTAATCCAACCAAATCAGCAGTATATTTAGTTGATAAAACGCTTCACCAAGACTGGAAGCACACTTCCAGCACTTGGAAAAAGAAAGAAATCGCTGAACACGAAAATAAAAATTAATTTTTTCGTTACATTCTTAAGATAAGTTTGATTCCATAATTTTGACGTCAACACCACGTGAAACCACGTTGTTGATGGAGTGCTCTCTTCTATAGCGATATTTCCAAATCAGAATACTTCAACAATATATATAACACATTATTTATATTCGATTACTAGGTCTGCACAAGAAGGCAAGATCTTAATATCCCCTTTTCTCTAGATCCTACGTCTTCAAACCCTAGCGAAAGAATGCATGAATAGCCTTACCCCTGTTCTAATATTTATCCCTAGTCCTGTTCTGCCAAATAAATTGGTGGACTGAATCCATATGGATTCGGTCCAATTAAAAAAAATTATTCTATTAGAAATCCTCTTTCTACCTCCCTTCTGGGGTTTTTGCATGTCCATTTAATTTTTGGTCTAGATTTGAAATTTGATGTCTTAAATTGCATTTTGTTATAGGCCAGACTTTCATGTGATATATTGGAAAGTTCTCAACGAGATTTCTAGAAAAAGTTATGGAAAGTGGAATTTCGTGATTTAACACGGAAACAGATGGCAAATGAATTTGTGGATCGAGTCCTGAACTACCATGTAAAGGGAGATAACTTATTATTAATTTGAAAGAAAAGGTACTACTACTAGACTACTAGAACCAACAATGAATTAATAAGATAGCTTGCCAGGCAAAATAATGTACCCCACAGGTAGCATGGGTTTTGAATAAAAACTAAACAGTACTTTAACAATCGCTGGAATGAAATATTCAATCTTAGTTAAGGGTGTTATAAGAGATACTCTTCTATAGAAGCACTGGCCTAGGTCACAAGTAAGACTATGCTACGAATTTCAGTAAACATCAATTTGATAAGAAATTACCTTCTTGTAGAGAAATTTACAAGATAAAGCAATGATAAAAAAAATGCAAAGCGACTACTTCAAGGAGATAATGAAAGGGGATCTAATCTACCATGTACAAGAATATTACTCAGATTTTTATTCCTTTTGTAAGCAGTCACCAAACGATTGGTATAGATATTAGGGAATTCATCCCGGAGTTCTTTATGAAAGCGTTTCACAATCACAGAGGCATTTTATCTGTAGAATTGTAGGTGGCAAAAGGTATAATTTGATTGTCATGCTGCATATTTAGGCCGTGGGGTACAACTGTTTGTAATTGGTTTATCCAGAAACACTCCCTTTGTAGTCGCCTCGCTTTAGGTTTGATTGTTGTAGAACCGATACCTTTTCTATGGGCATAACAAGAAGATCTTCAATGGAATGATTGGTTGAATTGAATTGTTCGCGATTGGTCTATCTTTTTTATGTAGAATGTCAAAGCGATGACCGCTTAAACGAGCATGCAACGTTTTCCATTAAAGGGGAACAATCTTGATTTTTAGGGGTCGTATTGGGCCTTTGTTACATTTAAACAGTCCTCAGAAAATCGCAAAATACCTTGAAATATACCTCAAACAAAAAATTTCACTTTTTATTTTTTTTTCTGTGCTGTACGCGGCTGGTCTCCAGTCAGTCTGAAAATTGTGTGTCCTGTTGACAAAGTCTACAATTGAAAATGCACAGTAGTCTATTTATATAGATGACCTGACCCGCGCTATTGCACGACGGGAAGGATAACTCTTTGATTATCAAGACGAACCGTTTTCCAATATGGCGGGACGTTCGTAATATCTTAAGACATTATGATTTTCAAACACGGATTATTATGGATACACATGGATTTGAAGGCTCAAATTTCAAAGGTAAGCTCTGTAGACTATTTCTGATTAGCTAAGCAAAAGATTTCATGTGTTTGAGGCTGTCGGATGATTGTCCGAAACAAATCAAGACTTTGCCCCTTTAACAATATTTTCGTTACTGGGATAACACTTTCTTGGTATAGCACATATTCTAGTGTTCTAGCCAGAAAATTGGCTGAGACTCGAACGGGTTTCGAACCAGCGATCTTAATACCACTTTCTAAATGACAATAAATCATCTCATGTAATCAGCCTTGGGAGCTGTGGCGTTACTGATCATCAGAGGGGTTAAGCATGTTCGCAGTAAAGTCTATAAAGCTTGAAGATAAAATCCCAGTAAAAGTTGTAGAAGGAGCTTTCAGATTTTTGGGAATTTATCTAGGCATTGATGCAAAAGAATTTGAACGTTTAAACTGGAATAGAAAAAAAAGCTCAATCTCAGGGGTAAGATTTTGATAGCAAATACGTTTTGTTTAAGTATTTTATGGTATGCTCTAAGCGTTATAGATATGACTATATGGACTTTAGATAAGATTAAAAAGTATATTCAAGATTTTATATGGGATGGAAATCCACCATTTATTAGCCATAATACATTAATAGGTGATCAATCTGATGGTGGGTTAAATCGTACTGATATTAAATCTGCTTTTAGAATCATTTGGAAATCAAAATTTTTACAGTTTTCAACAGATGCAGTATGAAATTTTTAATGTCATATTTTTTAAGTCAATATAGAGGACATTTGTGCTCATTTGAATTACTATTTATTAAATATTCTAATTGTTATATGAAGGGGTTTCCCCCGTTTTATCAAAGTATACTTAAGGCTTGGAAAATATTTTGTAATGGAAGAAGATCATTAACACATTCTTTTTCGAATATATTAAATCATCCTAATATAATAACTATAGGTAATGGTCATTCTTTTTTTTTCAAAATTTCGTTGACGCGGGAATTTTGAAAAATTATGATATATGCGTCAAAGGAGGTGTTTTGCTATCTGAAGATATCTATGAATGTGTTGATGATCATGTTCCCAATTCTTCGCAAAAAAAGAGTGTTAAATCAATATAACTCTATTATTAAAGCACTTCCTGCAGTGTGGGTGAGGTAGGTTAAGGTGAAAAAAGGATAGTTGTACATACAGTTGACTGGAAATATAACATTGATGATGAAACAGATTTGTTATGCCTTAAAACTAAACAAGGTTATAATTTTATTTCCATACAACTGGCTTTACTGAAACTGATTTTGATACTGGGCTTCTTTTGGGCTATTCAAAGAGAAAAGAATTAGACAATTTATTCCTGATTTTACTTTTTTCTATTGCTCGGATTTCAATCATTAAACGGTGGTTTATTTTCAATAAGAAAAACAAAATTTTGAATGTTTTGAAATTATTTTTAACTTAACTGTTTTTCAAAGTCAAACAGTATTAGCTCAGGAAGGGCTATGACTGGTTCGAATATATGGTTTCCGCATATCAAACGAAAGAGTTCGTCGTTGCTCATCTTCTGCCAAAAAACATTGAATTGGAGGGCTTCCATGGTCCAAGAACAATCCATACACTACTCGCTAGTGGCTCCGAAAGGGTTAATAAGCAGTCAAAGACAACTAGGGTTAGCTAAGCACAGCCTAATTCAGTGTCGATAATTCTTTTCTCTATGATACAAATGAGAGAAAAGACAGTGTTCGACTTAATAGAAAAATAAAAATGCAAAAAGCTTTAACGGGGAATCGAACACCCGACCTCAAATGTTGCCGAGCAAAAGGAATTGCCAAACCCGTCATGCCATCGTAACCTTCGTTAACGCCTTAGGGTTAGCTAGTTGGAGGCCTAACCTTTTACTGAGCTGGGGGAAAAACTGTTTTTTAAAGTCAATCAGTATTAGATCAGGCAGTGCTACGTCCGGTTCAAAGTTCATCAAATACAATCCATAAGCTACTAGCTAGTGGCTCCGAAAGGTTTAATAAGCAGTCAAAGTGAATTAGGGTTAGCTATGCACAGCATAATCTAGTGTCGATAACTCTTTTCTCTATGATAAAAATGAGAGTAAAGACAGTGTTCGACTTAAAAGAAAATTAAAAATGCAAATAGCTTGAACAGATTATCGAACACACGACCTCAAAGTTGCCGAGCAAAAGGTTTCCGAGCCATCGCGAAACCCGCCAGGCCATTGAGACCTCCGTAAAGTTTTTAGGGTTAGCTAGTTGGAGGCCTAACCCTAGGTCTTTTACCGAGCTCGCTAAAATCTGTTTTTCAAAGTCAAACAGTATTAGCTCAGGAAGGGCAATGGCCGATTCAAAGATGGTTCACTGTCATTTAGGCACACATTTTTTAAGAACACCTCATTTAGACACAGTATTTTAGGCACACTTTATTTAGGTACACGTTCAGATAAGCACATGTAATTTAGGCACAGTGTTATTTAGGCACAGCGTTTCAGGCACACTTTCAATTATGCACATACTCATTTAGGCACAGTCATATAGGCACGCCTTCAATTAGGCACACCTTCAATTGGGAACATATTCATTTAGGCACGCCTTCAATTGGACACACCTTTAATTAGTCACACATCCATTAAGGCACCCCTTAAACTATATCAACATTTATTTACGCACACTTTGAATTAGGCACGCATTCATACATGGCCAGACACATCCCCTACTTGCCACAAAAATTGTATATTTTGTCACCTGGTAAGCTCACATGCACATATAAAAGTAATAAGTTCACTGATGAATATATATTCATATTGACCATTCTTGAGAAGTAAAATGTTACGTTCATGCTAAGACGCAGTATCCCTTCAATACCAATGTATTGCAATGTATGTTAAGGTTACAAATATTGTACTGATAATGATTTCCTAAACAGTGATTGCTTTCTTCCACTATGAAGTGATCTCCCTTTTCCCTTTAGGTTTTGGGGACCCCCCCCCCCCCCTACTCTTTGGAGCCGGTTGTGCCTAAATAATATAGTGCCGAATAAATGTGTGCTCAATTGAATATGTTCCTACTTGAAGGTGTGCCTAAGTGACAGTGTGCCGAATTGTAGTGTGCCTAAAAAGAGTGTGCCTAATTGAAAGTGTGCCTAAGTGGCTGTGTCTTAATAACACTGTGCCTAAAAAAGTGCTTATCTGACCGTGTGCCTAAATGAAGTGTGCCTAAAGTACTATGTCCAAATGAGGTGTGCTTAAAAAAAAGTGTGTCTAAATGACTGCTTGGTCGGATAGAGTGATTGGTGTTACCTAACTATTGATTTCTTACTGTCTGTTGTAAGAGGAGATTATAGACATTAATCAATAGAGAAACATTTATTATTAACAATAAGCTTTAACTTTGATTGTGTTTTGAGACAATAACTACGTTAATTTAATTGATAATAATAATAATAATAACTAGAACTGTGAACAGTTCCGAGAGTGGCAAACAACCTCTATGGGTTCAAAAAATATACGCGAAGTTTTATTATGTAATATTGTTACACCACAGTTTAAAGTTAATTGCATATTAATGAGAAAGTTTTTAAGGTTCCATCATAAAAATATTTAAGGTCAGAATTGTCAATATTTATTTTTGTGAATAAAACAAGAGGTTGAAATTTATCTACTATATCAAACATGGATAGCCTAATGTTGTTAGGTTAAAATAAAAACTACATAATCAGATATCAACTTGTTCATTGTTGTATAACCCATTTAATATTTAGCAATTGCAATTTCTGTTTACAAAATATTTTTAGGTTGTCGAAATACGTTCATAGATGTAAGCAATTTTAGTTTAAGTATTGTTGTTGTTAACTATTCTTGTTAATGATTTTTTTAATGGTCCGATTGAACGCGGCTCTTGCTCAAAGTCGACATTTCATTATTTATTATTTGAATACTCATTTGGAGGCACGATTCAGATATTTTCTTTCCCACCCTCCTCTCCCGATTTTGTTTCCGTTAGTATGTATTCGAATGGTATTGTTGAAAAAATAATCTGAATCCAATTATTGATTTGTAGTAATTGTATATAGTTAAGTTAAATCCTGTGGTTTTTTAATTACTAGTACTTATTTTTCTGAATTGCAAATCGTACTGTATTTTTTTTTTACACATATTAACATAGATTATCTAGTAGAATACGCTTAATTTGATTATATATAACAAGAAAATGTAAGTTTAAGGGTAGATTAATCATTATTATTACCGTATGGTTATTTGTATAGCCTCGTGGTAGCTATAATAAACAGGTATATGAGATATTTTGACATTGTGTGTCGGTATGTTTCTACTGATATAAACATGATCTATAAGTGTACCACCTTCGGTAGTGTAATGCTGGACAAGTTGTTGGAAGCCAAATGTTTTAAAACAATTCTCTATAGACAAATGTCCTTCCAATATGTTTTGATTGAAATCTCCCATGATAATATAATCTGAACCAGATTCTTCTATTTCAACCAGTAACTTTTATAACATTGGTAGAAACAAATCTAATCTATAAACAGGAGGCCTGTAGATCACGATAACGTTAAGATTTTTTTTCTGGAATATTAAAGGCAATATGCTCTATATTTAGAACTCCTAATTTCAAAATAGTATAATTCAGGTTTTCTTTAAGATATAGACCTACTCCGCCATGATCCTTTTGTTTTAAAAATTCAAAATATTTATTGGTAGAATAGCGATTGCTTCGAGGATTATGATTAAAACGAAAACCATTTAACTTTAGTTTTGCCGGTGTTATAGATTTATTTAGCCAGGATTCTGTTAAACAAATAATATTTCCTCCTAAAATTTGTGTGTGGTTTTGAAGATCCTTTATATGAATACTTAAACCTTGAACATTATGGAGAAATAGCCTTGTGAATTTTCAAAAAACTAAAACGGGTACCAAAAAAATTGCTGTCGATCATAATAGGCATATGTGTGGATAGCTTAGGTCAAGAACATTCTACTTGAAAAAATTCAGGGTCATTGAAGGTCAAGGTCATTGATTTGGCCTTTTGAATTTTCAAAAAAATTCAATCGGGCATTAAAAAAATTTAAATTTAAAAATCAAAATTCTGTTCCCAACAAGTTTTAGATAAAGTAACAAGGTTTCGAAAAACACCAAAATCGGACAAATCGGATAAAAATTAGCGGACTTATTAAAATTTTGCTGAATGTTACCGTTCTGTGATGACACAAGTGATACACAAGTATCACTTCCGGTTTGGATTTTTTATTCTAAAAGGGTTCTAATTATACCTGATGGTATATATGTATAGCTTTTGTACTGATTTCTTACATACACCGGAAGCTGGGTGACCCAACGCGGTTCTAAAAAAACGGAAGTTCTCACGCAAGAACCGGAAGTGGTAGAATTTTTTTTATGATGCGGTTTTATTTCTATAGGCGACTTCTCTATATTGTGTAATTTTCAAAGCGATCGGATAATTAGCAACAAAGTTATGCAATTATTCAATTATTATTATGCAATTACTAACTACTGATGCGTAAAAATTTTAGTTTTATATATTCATTTTCTATTCCAGTACGTATCTTATCGTATTTTTCAAACCAAATTTCTATACCATTTTCGAGTTGGGCTAGGGAGCTTCCCGAAAAAAAAAAAGTCTAATGAAAACAAAGAGTGGCAAATTTCTAATTTGCCACTCAAATAGTCTAATGAAAACAAAGAGTGGCAAATTTCTAATTTGCCACTCAATAATAAACTCTTTATTTTACATGGGTCAGAATTAGGCCCAATACACAAGGGCATGGTCCTGTCTCACATTCAGTCCATGGGGCAATACATTGGAAAAAAAAACTAGAACTGTGAACAGTTCCGAGAGTGGCAAACAACCTCTATGGGTTCAAAAAATATACGCGAAGTTTTATTATGTAATATTGTTACACCACAGTTTAAAGTTTGTTGCATATTAATGACAAAATTTTTAAGGTTCCACCAAAAAGATTTTAAAGGTCAGAATTGTCAATAATATTTATTTTTGTGAATAAAACAAGAGGTTGAAATTTATCTACTATATCAAACATGGATAGATGTAGCTTGCAATTCCACTTAATCTAACGTCTTTAATGACGTCACCGACTGGGGCTCAACAGGAAGCTACTATTAATATCTGTGCAGATCCCAGCAGGGTTCTGAAAAACCGGAAGCTCTCACGCAAAAACCGGAAGTGGTAGAAAAATTTTTATGATGCGGTTTTAAAATTCATGGTCATTGAAGGTCAAGGTCATTTGATATAGCCTTGTGAATTTCAAAAAACTAAAACGGGTACCCAAAAAATTGTTGTCGATCATAATAGGCATATGTGTGGATAACTTAGGTCAAGAACATTCTACTTGAAATAATTCAGGGTCATTGAAGGTCAAGGTCATTTTTCAAAATTTTCAAAAAAATTCAATCGGGCATTAAAAAAAATTAAATTTAAAAATCAAAATTCTGTTCCCAACAAGTTTTAGATAAAGTAACAAGGTTTCTAAAAATTCCAAAATCGGACAAATCGAATAAAAATTAGCGGACGTATTAAAATTTTGCTGAATGTTACCGTTCTGTGATGACACATAAAGTATCACTTCCGGTTTGGATTTTTTATTCTAAAAGGGTTCTAATTATGGCTGATAGTATATATGTATAGCTTTTGTACTGATTTCTTACATACACCGGAAGTTCGGTGACCCAACGCGGCTCTAAAAAACCGGAAGTTCTCACGCAAGAACCGGAAGTGCTAGAAATTTTTTTATGATGCGGTTTTATTTCTACAGGCGACTTCTCTATATTCTGTAATTTTCAAAGCGATCGGATAATTAGCAACAAAGTTATGCAATTATGCATATTATTATTATGCAATTACTAACTACTGATGCGTACAAATTTTAGTTTTATATATTCATTTTCTATTCCAGTACGTATCTTATCGTATTTTTCAAACCAAATTTCTATACCATTTTCGAGTTGGGCTAGGGAGCTTCCCGAAAAAAAAAAAGTCTAATGAAAACAAAGAGTGGCAAATTTCTAATTTGCCACTCAAAAAGAAAGAAAAAAAGAAAAAAATCGAAAATACATAATATCTCAATATACAATTCGTCTGAAATACTAAAAATACACAAGTATATGTGTATAAGTGTATGTTCCGGCGATCAAGTACATGCCCACAAAATAAATATACAATACTCCACGTACAATTTGTTTAAAAATACACAAGTACATGTGCATGAAATGGACAGATTTTCAACCTACAATTTGTTTATAAAATGGATGTAATACATAGCTCCCGCGGCCATGCACACGACCGCAAAAAATCACGTATTATTTCAACGTACAATTTATTTTAAAATACACAATTACATGTGTAAATAATGGACAGATTTATCTTCCGGCGATCAAGTACATGACAGCAAAAACCATATATCATTTCAACGTACAATTAATTTAAAATACACAAGTACATGTGTATAAAATGGACAGATTCATCTTTCTACGATCAAGTACATGACCACAAAAACCAAGGAATAGACAAGTACATCTGCATGAGACGATCAGACATCAAAACATACATATAAAAAAAAAAAAAAAAAAAAAAAAGAAGAAAAAAAAAAAACAAGAACTGTGAACAGTTCCGAGAGTGGCAAACAACCTCTATGGGTTCAATAGATATAAGCGAAGTTTTATGGTAAATTCACAGGAGAGGAATTAACGGAAATCAATTGATGTTATAAAACGTCCTCTCTTATTGTAAATATGTAAATATTGCATGCATTAAAAGACACTGCCTCATATTCTTTTAAATTTTCGGTCTATCATCTTTCGAAGATTATAGGCATGCGTTAATAGATATATTCATATATTCGTTGTATATGTATCATTATGTATCCTTAAAGGAGCCCAGGCTTTATTTGCTTCGGACAATCATCCGACAGCCTCAAACACATGAAATCTTTTTGTTAGCTAATCAGAAATAGTCTACAGAGCTTACCTTTGAAATTTGAGCCTTCAAATCCATGTGTATCCATAATTATCCGTGTTTGAAAAATCATAATGTCGTAAGAAATTACGAACGTCCCGCCATATTGGAAAACGGTTCGTCTTGATAATAAAAGAGTTATCCTTCCCGTCGTGCAATAGCGGTCATCTATATAAATAGTCTACAACGCATTTTCAATTGTAGACTTTGTCAACAGGACACACAATTTTCAGACTGACTGGAGACCAGCCGCGTACAGCACGAAAAAAAAATGAAAAGTGAAATTTTTTGTTTGAGGTATTTTTCAAGGTATTTTGCGATTTTCTTAGAGCTTGAGTATTTCTGAGGACTGCTTAAATGTAACAAAGGCCCAAAACGACCCCTAAAAATCAAGCCTGGGCCTCTTTAAACGTTATATTCATATTCTTTTATGTTTCCAATCTATAATTTTTCGAGTAAAAGCATATAAGCATGCGTTATGTACATACTGTTTATATTTCATAGAACAATTCTGTTTGATATTTTCATTTTTTGTTATACATATATTATTATGTATTCTCAAACGTTTTGCTTTATATTCTTTTATGTTTTCAATCTATAATTTTTCGAGTAAAATAATGCGTTATGTACATACTGTTTATATTTCATAAAACAATTCTAAATAAAAACATTAATCTTTTAAATGAGTTTTGCATTCTCACTAAAATCCCTTTACTCTAAAGATCAGGAAAACAAAGTATCTAAATTCTAACACAGTGGCATACTACCCCTATGGTCACTTAATATAGCTTTTTGATTTTTTAAAACTCAAATGGGTACAAAAATAAATTAAATCGATCATTATTGGCATACTGTAAGGATAGTTTAAATCAAGAACATTTCAAAATTGAAATAGCTTAAAGGGATTGTAAAGAGGTTTTATAAACTGTATCGGGGACGCTAATAGCATCAATTTGCGCCATTCCAATTTCAATTCCGACTTCTGTGGCTCTTGCAATTCCACTAAATCTAACGTCTTTTATGACGTCACCGACTGGGGCTCAACAGGAAGCTACTATTGATATCTGTGCAGATCCCAGCAGGGTTCTAAAAAACCGGAAGCTCTCACGCAAAAACCGGAAGTGGTAGAAAAAATTTTATGATGCGGTTTTAAAATTCATGGTAATTGAAGGTCAAGGTCATTTGATATAGCCTTGTGAATTTTCAAAAAACTAAAACGGGTACCAAAAAAAATTGTTGTCGATCATAATAGGCATATGTGTGGATAGCTTAGGTCAAGAACATTCTACTTGAAAAAATTCAGGGTCATTGAAGGTCAAGGTCATTTGATTTGGCCTTTTGAATTTTTCAAAAAAATTCAATCGGGCATTAAAAAAATTTGAAAATCAAAATTCTGTTCCCAACAAGTTTTAGATAAAGTAACAAGGTTTCGAAAAACACCAAAATCGGACAAATCGGATAAAAATTAGCGGACTTATTAAAATTTTGCTGAATGTTACTGTTCTGTGATGACACATAAAGTATTACTTCCGGTTTGGATTTTTTATCTTTAAAGGGTTCTAATTATGCCTGATAGTATATATGTATAGCTTTTGTACTGATTTCTTACATACACCGGAAGCTGGGTGACCCAACGCGGTTCTAAAAAACCGGAAGTTCTCACGCAAGAACCGGAAGTGGTAGAAATTTTTTTTATGATGCGGTTTTATTTCTATAGGCGACTTCTCTATATTCTGTAATTTTCAAAGCGATCGGATAATTAGCAATAAAGTTATGCAATTATTCAATTATTATTAGTTAATTACTAACTACTGATGCGTAAAAATTTTAGTTTTATATATTCATTTTCTATTCCAGAACGTATCTTATCGTATTTTTCAAACCAAATTTCTATACCATTTTCGAGTTGGGCTATGGAGCTTCCCGAAAAAAAAAAAAAGTCTAATGAAAACAAAGAGTGGCAAATTTCTAATTTGCCACTCAAATACTTGAGAGAGAGAACAAATTGAAATACATGTAAGTGGTTAAGCTTAGTTACCTTAAGTTTAAAATTTCATTTCTTCTTTGATTAGATAAAAATAAAAATGATCCAAGTTTCGACAATATATTGACATTATTGATGGACAGCAGTTGAGTAAGTTTGAAATAACTAGGGTTTATATAATAATATTTTGTAATAAATAAAACTCAAAGATCTTTAAATTGGACTAATTAATATATGATGGTATTCCTGCTCTATTTCGGACAAGTTGCAGAGACTACATTTTCTATCTTTTCTTTCGATCTTTTTGAATCTTCCAGTTTCTATATTGAGGTTTTGAGCTGATTGTCTTAATTTAGTAATATTATTGGATTATTGTTGGATGTATTTTGACTTAATAGGGTTTTTTAGGCTAAAATTTGATACTAGATGTTGGTATAGTAATCCTTTAGGGGAAGTACAAATATTATCAAAGCAAGATTGTTTAAATACATCAAGAATACGTTGTGAAGTAATTATAAATGTATATTTATCACAGTGAACCCCCCCACCCCCTCCCATAAATATGCCAAACCAATATTAAATAACTCGTTTCTAACATTACGAATCCAGACGTTATTAGAATTAATCATATAAAAAAAACAGTATTAAAGTAACAAAATTATCAGCTCTGAATTTATAGAAATACTTAAAGATTCTAATTTTACGTAATATATACATTGGGTTTCTACCTAATACAATAAAAATCAAATCATTGTTTGTAGTTTGTCTAACATTTAAAAGGTTTTTACTAAAGTTTGATTGAATCTTTTCAACATTTGGTGCTCGATAAAACCCCCAAATTTCTGCCCCATAATTTGTATTTGGCTGATGGACAGATTGGTTATATATATAGTGACAATTATGGTAGTAAAGAGATTAATACATTAAGACAATTGTCATTATCAAAGCCAATTGTTAATTGTGGCAGTATCTGCTTTGATTGGATTGACATCAACAAATCTATAGTAACATCAATCAATCTAAAAACGTGGCAACAGAATAGAGAACATATAAAAATGAAATCTTAGAGCCACATTATCATCAAATGGTAAAATACGACAACAGGTAAATTTGTAAAATTATAGCTAAAAAAGTTAGAAAACGTTTAAGTATAAGAAGATTTACCTAGCATCAAAATTATTGTAAGACATATCAAATCAGAAATATTATATGAGAAAGTATTTAGTGTTTACTGGTATCTAATATGTGCTTATTGTAATAAATATTAGCACTATATGATGCTAGTGGAGACTGAATAATAAACATCAGTTATACAGATATTTCAAAGGTAATATTCTGTCAGAAAGTATTTAGTGTTTACTAGTTTCTAATATGTGTTTATTGTAATAAATATTAGCACTATAAGATGCTAGGGGAGACTGAATAATAAACATCTGTTATACAGACATTTCAAAGATAATATTCCATCAGAAAGTATATAGTGTTTACTGGTATCTAATATGTGCTTATTATAAGAAATATTAGCACTATAAGATGCTAGGGGAGACGGAATAATAAACATTCGTTATACAGACATTTCAAAGGTAATATTCCATCAGAAAGTATTTAGTGTTTACTGGTATCTAATATGTGTTTATTGTAATAAATATTAGCACTATAAGATGCTAGGAGAGACTGAATAATAAACATTCGTTATACAGACATTTCAAAGGCAATATTAATTCAGAAAGTATTTAGCGTTTACTGGTATCTAATATGTGCTTATTGTAATAAATATTAGCACTATAAGATGCTAGGGGAGACTGAATAATAAACATCAGTTATACAGACATTTCAAAGATAATATTCCATCAGAAAGTATTTAGTGTTTACTGGTATCTAATATGTGCTTATTGTAATAAATATTAGCACTATAAGATGCTAGGTGAGACGGAATAATAAACATCAGTTATACAGACAATTCAAAGGTAATATTCAATCAGAAAGTTTTAAGTGTTTACTGGTATCTAATATGTGCTTATTCTAATATAAAATGCTAGGAAAGACTAAATAATAAACATCAGTTATATAGTGTTTACTGGTATGTAATGTATGCCTATTGTAATAAATATTAGCACTATAAGATGCTAGGGGAGACTAAATAATAAACATTGGTTATATAGACATTTCAAAGATAATATTACATCAGAAAGTTTTTAGTTTTTACTAGTATCTAATATGTGCTTACTGTAATACATATTAGCACTATAAGATGCTAGGAGAGACTGAATAATAAGCATTCGTTATACAGACAATTCAAAGGTAATATTTAATCAGAAAGTATTTAGTGTTTACTGGTATCTAATATGTGCTTATTGTAATAAATATTAGCACTATAAGATGCTAGGGGAGACTAAATAATAAACATCAGTTATACAGACATTTCAAAGGTAATATTCCATCAGAAAGTATTTAATGTTTACTGGTATCTAATATGTGCATATTGTAATAAATATTAGCACTATAAGATGCTAGGGGAGACTAAATAATAAACATTGGTTATATAAACATTTCAAAGATAATATTACATCAGAAAGTTTTAGTGTTTACTGGTATCTAATAAGTGCTTATTGTAATAAATATTTGCACTATAAGATGCTACGGGAAACTGAATAATAAACATTCGTTATACAAATATTTCAAAGGTAATATTCAATCAGAAAGTATTTAGTGTTTACTGGTATCTAATATGTGCTTATTGTAATAAATATTAGCACTATAAGATGCTAGGGGAGACTGAATAATAAACATCTTTTATACAGACATTTCAAAGATAATATTCCATCAGAAAGTATATAGTGTTTACTGGTATCTAATATGTGCTTATTATAAGAAATATTAGCACTATGAGATGCTAGGGGAGACGGAATACTAAACATTCGTTATACAGACATTTCAAAGGTAATATTCCATCAGAAAGTATTTAGTGTTTACTTGTATCTAATATGTGCCTAACCCAAGGTCTTTTACCATGCTGGCGGAAAACTGTTTTTCAAAGTCAAACATTATTACCTTAGGAAGGGCTATGACTGGTTCAAAGATATGGTTTGCGCACATCAAACGAGAATCTTCGTTGCGCATATTCTGCGCACGAAATGGTGTAAAAAACATTGAAATGGAGGGCTTCCATGCTCTAAAAACAATCCATACACTTCTCGCTAGTGGCTCCGAAAGGGTTAATAAGCAGTCAAAGACAACTAGAATTAGCTAATCTAGTGTCGAAAACTCTTCTCTCTATGATAAAAATGAGAGTAAAGAAAGTGTTCGACTTTACATGAAAAATAAAAATGCAAAAAGCTTGAACGGGGAATCGTACACCCACCTCAAAGTTGCCGAGAAAAAGGTTGCCTGAGACAATAAATACAGCAAGACCTTTTGAACTAAATAGAACCCCCCCCCCCCCCCACCATGTCTATAAGCAGAAAATGGTAGTTTGCAATTTTACAAACTACCCCACACACAACAGATACATGTATATTCAGTTTGCTCCAGAAATTTATTGTATGTAACGGTGCCCTAACAACCTAACTTATAAAGGGATAGGGGTGACCATATCTTACATTTTCAAAAAATTAAAAATAGAATAATTGGTCTTTATTATGACGTTATAATTAAAATACATAACACAATCGTATGACGTCATAAGAGACATATTTCCATTGATGAAAAGACGCAATATAAATTTTCTCTGCGATTTTTGAGGATTTTTCTGAATTTCAAGGTGAGATATGTTTACAAACTGAACTATTTTACGTTAAAACACTGCTGTTAATCGTCGGACTATTGTGTACAAGATAACTTGTAACTAGTAGAGTTTGCGAGGTTAATTTCAATTCATTTGAGAATGGGAATTTGAAAATTTAGCTTTGGGAAGTGTTCCAATATTTTGATTAAAGTCACCTAGAGTCACAGTGACTTTTATATATAAATCAAATATTTGAGTTGACACCTTTCCAATCTTTGTCTTGATCGTAAAACGGTCATAAAAAATGTATCATTCTCTACACACAGCAAAATAAAAACCTAATATTTATCCATATCTATAGAATTATTTCGACATAAACTATATAATATCCTCCACAGAAAAAGTTTCTAATCCGGGCAGTAACCACATCAAGGCAAATAATGTATCATTACGAAAAAAATATATGTTTATTAATAATATTTTGATGTTTCGAGTATAATACCGCTTCTAGAAGTTAGCAAAAATTTATATCAAAATGTGAAGATTTTTCATCTTTTCCAGAATGCCCAAGAAATACAAGCCCCATCCGCCATTTATTGGTTTTGGTGAGACTCCTAAGTATGTCAATCCGTGCATGACAGTGGAGGAATACAAGTATTACGAAAGAGAGTTCTTTGGATTCCTGGAAGATAAACCAGAAGAAACACCTAGCTTCTTTCAAAGGTTCAAGCTTTTTACAGGAATTTCCAAAATCAACAAAAATGAAGGTAAGGCACGCTTATATCTTGTTGGTTATTTCACTGGACAATCACAGCAAGGCCAAAAATACACCTCAGGGCAAAATATGTATGTGTTTCAATATGAAAATTTGTTGTAAAGAGAAACTCTTGTGTTACCAGTTTAACATTTATCACTTGTTTCTATCCTGAATAGTCTATCTATTCTATTGTAGATAAAGTACCGACCATCAAGTACAATATTAAATTTGAAGGAGCAACTGACGATAACATGGATTGTTTGAAAAATTCTAGTAAAACAACTCCAAGATCTATTACTAAACTAGTTGTCAAGACAGTAGATGCAGCTACACAGACTGAAGATGTCGCTACTTGTGATCAGGAAGGTAAGATATCAATATGTTTGAAGACTTATTTCTAAGGGTTTCTGGAACAAACTTGATAACTGGAAGTGACTGGAAGTGATTCTTCCGATCCTGCAAGTTCTTCAGAACAGAAGAGTAACTCATATAACTCGTCTGGGAAGATCTGTAGAATGAACGTTCACTGGTCAACTAAACCACTCGTCAGTTGGAATGGAATGAATGGATAGATGTAGACGTGTGCTTTGAATCTTTAATGGATACGGAAAGACATTCAAATTGTGTGACTGTGTATGAGAGATGTAATATCTGTGACAGTTGAAATCAATAGTACGTAAGGGTGTGTATTTGATAATGTGTGTATCGGGTGGTCTATGTGGGGGGGGGGGGGGGGGCATGGGGTAATAGGGTAGAGTGCGTGTATGTGAGCTGCCGTGGGTAATAGATGATAGGGAGGGTGTGTGTATGTGTGTAAGGGTGTGCTTAGAGGGGAAGGGGTTATGGGGTCGGGATTGTTTTGGAATGTGTTTTGTGTTTGTACAAATATAAAGGAACTGTGAGGGAGATTTGTTAGAGATTTGGTTCTATTGATTGAAAACATAAATAGTTAAACATTAGTGCAATCTAAACACATATTGTTATAAATTTACAATTGTTATCTTATTATATTTGATATTTTCATATTAAAGATTTTTATATTTGGAGTCTTTTTATTTTTATCGATGATGGTTCGGAATGATTCAAGGTTCGAGAAGAGAAAACTTATTTGCAAAAATCCTAAACTTTGAGTTCTCGTTACCCGTTATCGAAGTGGTATTTGCTAAGAGCTTCTCAAATTATTACGAGATTAGTAATCAGATTTAATTCATACAAGGTTAATCTTGCCAAAATTATTTTATTGTCTCAATAGAAGTAGTGCGTTGACTTTTTCGAGGTAATTGCGGTAATAAACTGGTGAAGTTGTAGGAAAAAACATAAAAAATGTGTTGAACTGAGATAATCGGTGATTTATGAGAAATCTAGCAATATTGAACTTGAAATTAGATCTTTTTTTATAATTGTAGTTTTATTGTTGATAGAAAATACAAGATGAATAGGTCAATATGAAAATTATTCCCACACGATGTAGATCGAATAGGATACAACGGTTACAAAGTTACATACAACAACATAAAATCTCTTACTCGCATCCCAGGGATTAAAGCTAACTAGTTACTCAGTGTTTAAAGCTAACTTGTTTCTCATTGAGTAAAGCTAACTAGTTACTCAGTGTTTAAAGCTAACTTGTTTCTCATTGAGTAAAGCTAACTAGTTCCTTAGTGTTTAAAGCTAACTAGTTCCTTAGTGTTTAAAGCTAACTTGTTTCTCATTGAGTAAAGCTAACTTGTTTCTCATTGAGTAAAGCTAACTTGTTTCTCATTGAGTAAAGCTAACTAGTTCCTTAGTGTTTAAAGCTAACTTGTTTCTCATTGAGTAAAGCAAACTAGTTGCTCAGTAAGTATAGCTAACTAGTTGCTCGTTGGGTAAAGCTAACTTGTGGCTCAGTGTTTAAAGCTAACTTGTTTCTCATTGAGTAAAGCTAACTAGTTGCTCAGTGTTTTTAAAGGGTAACTTGTTTCTCATTGAGTAAAGCTAACTAGTTCCTTAGTGTTTAAAGCTAACTTGTTTCTCATTGAGTAAAGCTAACTAGTTCCTTAGTGTTTAAAGCTAACTTGTTTCTCATTGAGTAAAGCTAACTAGTTTCTCATTAAGTATAGATAAGTAGTTGCTCATTGAGTAAAGTTAACTAGTTGCTCATTGAGTAAAGCTAACTAGTTCTTCATTGAATAAAGCTATCTAGATGCTCATTACGTAAAGCTAACTTGTTTCTCATTGAGTAAAGCTAACTAGTTTCTCATTAAGTATAGATAAGTAGTTGCTCATTGAGTAAAACTAACTAGTTGCTCATTTAGTAAAGCTAACTAGTTGCTCATTGAGTAAAGCTAACTAGTTGCTCAGTGAGTAAAGCTAACTAGTTGCTCATTGAGTAAAGCTAACTAGTTGCTCATTGAGTAAAGCTAACTAGTTGCTCATTGAGTAAAGCTAACTTGTTGCTCATTGAGTAAAGCTAACTAGTTGCTCATTGAGTAAAGCTAACTAGTTGCTCATTGAGTAAAGCTAACTAGTTGCTCAGTGTTTAAAGCTAACTTGTTTCTCATTGAGTAAAGCTAACTAGTTGCTCATTGAGTAAAGCTAACTAGTTGCTCATTGAGTAAAGCTAACTAGTTGCTCATTGAGTAAAGCTAACTAGTTCCTTATTGTTTAAAGCTAACTTGTTTCTCATTGAGTAAAGCTAACTAGTTGCTCATTGAGTAAAGCTAACTAGTTCCTTATTGTTTAAAGCTAACCTGTTTCTCATTGAGTAAAGCTAACTAGTTCCTTATTGTTTAAAGCTAACTTGTTTCTCATTGAGTAAAGCTAACTAGTTGCTCATTAAGTAAAGCTAACTAGTTGCTCATTGAGTAAAGCTAACTAGTTCCTTATTGTTTAAAGCTAACTTGTTTCTCATTGAGTAAAGCTAACTAGTTCCTTATTGTTTAAAGCTAACTTGTTTCTCATTGAGTAAAGCTAACTAGTTGCTTATTGAGTAAAGCTGACTAGTTGCTAAGTGTTTAGAGCTAACTTGTTTCTCATTGAGTAAAGCTATCTTGTTGCTCATTGAGTAAAACTAACTAGTTGATAAGTAAGTGAAGCTAACTAGTTGCTCATTGAGTAAAGCTTTGAGTATACATGAGGAGATTGCTGGTGTTATGTGACCATATTTCTTGCGACGAGAAATCAGTCGAGCCCAAGCTTTTGGAATTCGTTTTTCCAAGTTTTACCCATAATTAATGCTTAAACGAAATGAACACCGAAATTTTTTACACATTAAACATCAGAAACCCTTGTGCCTTAGAGACGAAAATGACAATTTCCCAGTTCTCTGACTCGGTGATTTGGCGCGAATATAATTAACTCGGTTTTATCCTGATTAAGTTTCCATGGGTTTATCTTCATCTAAAAGCTAATATCTACGACTCATGCTTCTAGTCGCACAGCAGTTATATAGCATGTTGCGCCGTTTGCAAACAGGGAATCCTGAGGAACATCAAAGCTAAATAGAATAGATTAAACCAAGATAGAGCAGTGTCAAATATATTTGTACTGTAGGAATATTCTAGTCGTCGAAGAAGAATAGAATGATCGATTGTGTCAAATGCCGCAGATAAATCCAACAGTAACACCGCACAACAGTTCCCATCAAGTGCCGAGGTCAAGTCATGTTGCACATGCAGTCTTTGTGGAGTGACAAACTCTATAAGCAGACCGCACTTCGTCATACAGCGAATTTGAGAGTAAATATGCTTGGAGACGAGCGGCAAAAATCTTGTCGAGCACCTTGGATACAAAAGCAGATTTGATACTGCACCATAGTCCAGAAAGCCTGTCTGAAGTATTGCGGTACTGTTGATTCTGACAGTGAAGTGTTAACAATGTTAGAGATCATAGGCAGGTGTCTATCAAATCAATGCTTTAACCCAAAAGTTGGAATTAGTTCAAATTCGCATGATCTTGTTGCTGATATATATACATGTATTACAATACGCACGTATCCAGTATCTTTTTGTATCGTTGGTTAGTTGGTATCTTTTTGCAATGGTGTCCTAAGTTTTATAGTTGAATATTTCTGGCTCTGTCATGTTTGTAGAGTGATTGGTGTTTCCTAACAATTGATTTCTTACTGTCTGTTGTAAGAGGAGATCATAGACATTAATCAATCGAGAAACTTTTATTATTAACAATAAGCTTTAACTTTGATTGTGTTCTGAGAAAATAATTACTAATTTAGTTAATTAAAAGATTATAAATATTATTTGTTTTAGGTTTAACATATCGGTGAATTTCTCGGATTGTTATAGCAAATTTCCTTTAAATTAAATCAGGGGTGCTCAATCCACTAATCCTTTTAAACCCCAAATCCTTTAATCCCCTGCTGGCAAAAGAGGAACTCCCCGTTCAATTTTTTTCAAGGATCCGTAATTACTTTAACGTCTTGAACATAAAAATCCACACTTTTCATTTTTTTTTTTAGGTTTACATTTCAATCATGTTAAAATATAACCTGACAGAAAAAGGAAAAATATTAACTGTATATATTTTTAAATTAGTAAATAATTTCTTTTTCGTTAGATATAAATTTTGAAATAAAATGATATAGACGAAGACAAATTTTTGAATTAACATTAAACATTCTGCATTGGCTGATGGTCAGATTGGTTATGTATATAGTGACGATTATGATATAGTAAAGAGATTAATATATTAAGACAATTATCATTATCAAAGCTAATTGTTAATTGTGGCAGTATCTGCTTTGATTGGATTGACATCAACAAATCTATAGTAACAATCAATCTAAAAACATGGCAACAGAATAGAGAACATATAAAAATAAAATCTCATAACCACATTATCATCAAATGGTAAAATACAGCAACAGGTTATTTTATATAATCATAGCTAAAGGACGTAAGAAAAAGTCTAAATATAAGAAAATTTACCTTGCATTAAAATTATTGTAAGAAATATCGGATCAATAGTTTAAAAGGTAATATTCTATTAGAAAGTATTTAGTGTTTACTGGTATCTAATATGTGCTTATTGTAATAAATATTAGCACTATAATATGCTAGGGGAGACTGAATAATAAACATCCGTTATACAGACATTTCAAAGGTAATATTAGTATTTACTGGTATCTAATATGGGCTTATTGTAATAAATATTAGCACTATAAGATGCTAGGGGAGACTGAATAATAAACATTCGTTATGCAGAAATTTCAGTCAGAAAGCATTAAGTGTTTATTGGTATCTGATATGTGCTTATTGTGATAAATATTAGCAATATAAGATGCTAGGGGAGACTGAATAATAAACCTTCGTTATGCAGAAATTTCAAAGGTAATATTGCATCAGAAAGTATTTAGTGTTTACGGGTATCTAATATGTGCTTTTTGTAATAAATATTAGCACTATAAGATGCTAGGGGAGACTGAATAATAAACATTCGTTATACAAAGTTAAAATTCCACCAGAAAGTATTTAGTGTTTACTGGTATCTAATATTTGTTTATTGTAATAAATATTAGCAGTTTAAGATGCTAGGGGAGACTGAATAACAAACAACGGTTATACAGTAATATTCTATTATAAACTAAATGCTTATTCCAAGAAACACAATTGCATCTATGCAGTGTTACTGACATATTGGCATAAAAAATTTTCTGAATGCACAATAAGGGATATGAAAAATGCCGAGCTATTAACCCCTATGTCAGGACTGACTTATATATGTATTCAATTTACCAAGAGTCCAGTAAAATGTCGGAATTAAGAATGCTGAGTATATAATCAGAGACCCGAAATACCAAGTACTGTTTTGTTTATCATTCAGACGCAAATAATAACAGAAATTAACGTATGCAACATTTATTGTTTTCCAGTTAAACCATTCACCACAATACAAAACTTAATAATACTAAACTCTTTACCAACTAAATTATAAATTTCACGTATGAATCGATAAACATCTTTAATCATAAGAAACACAATGAGAACAGAAAATTTAGTTTTGACATACCCGACACCGGATGTATGTAGGTTTGTAAATGGTAATTGAGTCTCAGGAAATATTGTCAAAGTATTGACCATATTTCCTGTGACTGTATTTCCGATGACAAAATTTCCTGTACTGTTTCTCGATTACCGTAAACCAGGGTCTCAGTTATGATTAATTGGAAGAATGCAAATACTCCCTATTTGATTCTGAATGACAGTTTTATCAATTTGCTTTTCACAATTTAGCCGGGGAATTTTCACTACAGGCGCGTTAAATTCTCGCAGGTCATTGCTTTTCTTCTGTCTCTTCATACCAATCTTAAAATAGCAAATCTCCTTTAATGAGTTTTCTTTCAGTACATCTTCAGCATGTTTCAAAGTAGCTTTAATTTGGTGTTTTGCAATGGACGATTGCGTCAACTTTTCACCCAATTCCCTTTCTTCTGTCAAGCAATATTCCCAAATCTGTGACTTCATTTCTTCAGCTACATCAGTAATCACTTTAGTACATTCCTGTATACTGACATCAACCTTTGAACATGCTGTTTCTCCCATTGTCTTTATAATCGACATCTGAGACGTGATCTTTTCAAAGTATTGATCAAACTTTACGATTTGCGTTTCTAGATCTCTTTGTGCATTTCGAAATTCTGAGATAATTTCTTGTCGTTTAGATTCTATGGATGATATCGAATGATCTCTGTGGGTAGTTTTATAACATATTTTACACACCAATTTATTGCATGTGACACAAAATCTCTCCAACGGTACACGATCATGCGCATCACAGTATTCGGTATTTCCAACATCACCTTTATTTCCGGTTCCTTTAATTTCCATAACACTTTCACTTTCTCTTTTAAACATCAGGTCAAATAAATACATTAATATGTATTGAATCCTTCTTTTTAAAACAGTGTACGGCAATAATCACACAAATCGTGTCCACACTTTAACTGTACTGAACTCTCGTTTACCTAAATCCAACACATACGGTTTATTGTGCGGCCTTCTTCACCAGCTTCTAAAATGATATATCGAGACGTTCAAACAACAACAAATTTCTGATATGTTATGTCTTCCATTCATGCCAATCACATTCCGTTGACAGATAAGTCAAAACATTCTCATCTTACCCGACTTCTATCTTGTTCACCCCCCATGTTTATCAATAACAAACAGTATATTAATATATCGGCGACACTCCCGAGGAGATATTTATTAAATATAAACAAACATTAAAATTTACAAAAGTAATTCAATTTATACTAATTAAATATCGAATCAAATAATCAACGATGTTCACCGTCTGACAGTGTCAACTGAAGTGTTTCTAACAACACTAATCACGTGCAAACACCAAGTATGGAAACCCACATGTACCAATGAGAAATCGATTTCCCTCTAATTCCTTCTTCGAACGAGGGAAATTTCATAACACCTCGAGTTAACGTGAATCTGACAAATGTGTAAATGAAGAATGAAATTGTTTTGCATCTTACTTTTCTGCTCCATTTCGGCAACACAAAGCATGGTACATTGAGGACAATTCTGTTAATCAGCGGCGTTATTTGAAAAAAAGAAAACTGTTTCCCAACCAGACTTTAGGCTGACTATCATATAACTGGATCACGCCATCTCAATCACTGTAACGAACAACCTGCTGCTGATAAAAATTTAGCTTTTCCGGAAAGGTAACATACGAAAAATGTCGGTTGGCAGTAATGATAATAAAATCTGTCTTGACAAAAATGCGAGTTTTCTTAACTCAAAATCTTAATAATGTATTAGAAGTTTGAATTTAGAGTCGGGTATTTGTGCTGAAATTTTCCACGATATTTTTTTATAGCAATATAAATAACAAAAATAAATCAATATGTTTAATCAAAATGTTAACAAAAGCTACTTGATGATAATTTAAAAAATCTAATTGGTAACAAAAGCTACATGATGATAATCTAAATAAAAATTAATTGTTAACAGCAGCTACGTGATGATAATTTTAAAAATCTGATTGTTTACAACAGCTACATGATGATAATTTAAAAAAAACTTATTGTCGACAACAGCTACATGATGGTAATTTTTAAAAAAATAGTGAACAGCAGCTACATGATGATAATTTAAATAAAACTAATTGTTAATTACAGCTACATAATGATAATTAAAAAAAAAATTGTTAATGGCAGCTACATGATGATCATTTTAAAAAAAAAAAAAATTGTTAACAACAGCTACATGATGATAATTTTTTTTTTAAATTGTTAACAACAGCTACATGATGATAATTTAAATAAAACTAATTGTTAACAACAGCTACACGATGATAATTTTTAAAAAAAATTAATTGTTAATAACAGCTACATGATAATTTTTAAAAAAATTGTTAATAACAGCTACATGATGATAATTTACAAAAAAACTAATTGTTAATAACAGCTTCATAACTTTTTTTTTTAAAATTGTTAATGTTAGCTATGATTTACAAAAAAACTAATTGTTAATAACGGCTTCATGATGATAATTTAAAAAAAAAACTAATTGTTAATAACAGCTTCATAATGATAATTTACAAAAAACTAATTGTTAATAACGGCTTCATGATGATAATTTAAAAAAAAAACTAATTGTTAATAACAGCTACACGGTGATAATTTTAAAAAAAAACTAATTGTTAAAACAGCTACATGATGATAATTTTAAAAAAACCTAATTGTTAATAACAGCTAAATGATGATAATCTAAATAAAACTAATTGTTAACAACAGCTACATGATGATAATTTTTAAAAAAAACTAATTGTTAATAATAGCTACATGATGATAATTTAAAAAAAATTAATTGTTGATAACAGCTACATGATGATAATTTTTAAAAAAAACTTATTGATAACAGCTACATGTTGATAATTTAAAAAAAAAACTTATTGTCGATAACAGCTACATAATGATAATTTTAAAAAAAACTTATTGTCAATAACAGCAACATGATGATAATTTTAAAAAACCTAATTGTTAATAACAGCTATATGATGATTCTAAAAGAATGTTAACAACAGCTACATGATGATGATTAAAAATAACAAAACTAAATGTTAACAAAGCTATATAATTTATATTTATATAAATTTAATTGTATATTTTTTTTAAATACTAAATATTCATAAAGGCAACATGATGATAATTCTAAGATATAAATTGAATTAGACTACTTGTACAAACATTTTTCAACTGTTGCAACTAATAACACATATATATATAGGTAAAGATGAAGTATAAGTACTTGCTTTACTCACGGATATATATATATATATATATATATGAAAATTCTAGGACGCTCATCATCATACTCAAATATATCAAAAAGATGTAACCTTTGTACCCTGGAAAGTTTTTCATCATTTGTCACCCTGAAAAATCAACCTTAAACAAGCGTTCGGAGCTAATCAGCACGTGTCGCCATTCACGCAAATTTCTCCTACAAAATGACGTCTAATTCACCTTGTGTAGTTACTGTGCCCACGTGCATGCATAGCAATATTTCAAACCAAACCGTCTTGTTCTCCTGACGAGTGGTAGCAAATCTACTACGTAACAGACTGTTGAGAAAACTTAATGTTTATGTGATATTGTCCGTTTTAAATATATATATATATATAAATCTGGCAAATACCCTTGGTGTTACAATATCAGCTGTGTGATAGGGATGATTTTGGTTTTATATAGTCTCAGATGTACCAGAAAACCAGGTGTCTTCATTTAAACTTTCAAACGTCGAAAATTCTGGAAACATGGATTTGAAGGCTTAAATTTTGACAATGAGCTGTGAAGCTATGTATGACTGGTTGATGGAATGATTTGGCAATATTTTTGTAATGGCCTCTCAAGGCCCAAAATTAAATAAACTAAAATGATATGTTCTTGTGCGCGCTCATCCTGGAGGCCATGGTTTTGGAAAGAGGTGGTCCATCGGAAGTGCATCCAAGGAGAATCCAGGGAACACAAGATGAAGCTCATATTGCTTACTAAGTAGTTTTTGATCGTATCTTTCATGTTGTTTTTGCTATTTTAAGTCCACTTTCATAGAGTTAATTCCCATTAGTGGTAATTTATAGAGTTAATTCCCATTAGTGGTAATTCATATTTGAGATACTTTTCTCGTTAGGACCACATTGATATTTATACAAATGGGTTGTTCTCGTTTGTTCAAGACCTTAACTGCGGAGTGTTATTTATATTTGATACTTCCCCTTTAAGCCGTTATTTTCTTTTTGTCCTCCTCGTTTGAAGTGTATCGTTTCAGAAACTGAAACACGTTGATAATGTCTGGTATTATAACCATCACAAATGTCATGGTAAAAAGAAAAATGGCCGTTGAACCAACATACATTGCAGACGGACGGGGATCGTCGGCACTAGTATGTCGTCGAATAGTACTGGATAGCACCGCAGTTGAAATGTGTAAACCTTTCGTTAAATTTTCGATTTGTTCTTGCAAGACATCGTTGGAAATATTAATGAAATTTTTACGGAAACAACGACAAAGACAATCACTACTGGTGCTATTGGCAACGCTGACAGATGTGGGTGAATTCGGCGTAGTAGATGGGTAGCCAGTGCTTATCGAACTAGATGATCCATGCACACTGCTCGTTAATGTGTTGGGCAACGAGACGGTTGACGGTGGTATATCAAACCACGATGAGGACGGTTGTGCATCAGAGTATATTGAAGTCGGTGGTAACTCAGATAATGATGAAAACTGTTGTAAATCAGCTAATGACGAGGATGGTTGTAACTCAGATAATGACGAGGATGTTTGTAACTCAGATAATGACGAGGATGGAGGTAATTCAGATAATGATGAAGATGCTGGTAATTGAGATACTGATGAGGATGGTTGTAAATCAATAATCGATGATGATTCACAAGACGTCAAACTGATGAAGCTTGGAAACACTTCGTCCATTTCTAAAAATATACAAACCAAAATCATAAGTGTCCCAGAGTGTTTCCGTATCCGTCAGATAAACAACAACAGATAATTGATCCAATGCATCTATCGGCCCATTTGGAACTAGCAGTGGTGAAGGCTTCGGTATGTATAACGGACATCGATCTTCATATTAATGAACGAAACTAAGCACTTTGAATTTGGTGTAAACATAAGGAATACAGTGTATACTTCATCATATGTACTATCTTATTTAAATAATTTAGTAGGCTTTCTATATTAGATTTAATACCAAAATCAAAATTCTTCGTTTCAAGCAAGTTTTCCCATTTCTATTACTGAACGCAAAATTTCCTTTGGTCCATCGTATTTTCGACATATGTACATTGTTGTTAAAGATATGAAAAACGTGTATTTGGTTTCGAAGATTGAAACAATTCATTAATAATGCAAACTAAAATAAACGATGGTACTTACTGCATAAAAAGGATATTCTTATCCAATTAGGACTGTGAAGTAAAGTAAAGGCGAAGATATCCGAGTAGTATACGTTGTCACAATAATACTGTACTACAATATCGTCAACTGTTTGATTGTACCGCTCTATTTTATCACCTGTTCGTAAATCCCATACATGCATATACTGAAGATGCAATGGATCGTTAGCTGAGCAGTTACACAATATAAGATGATCGAATTCGGTGGCTGAAATGGAATACAAAGGACTTTTATATCCTACTCTATTGGACTCAGTGGCTCAACTGGTTGAATAAGGGGAAATTGGGTGATACTTGCTTTCACCTATGCTCTCCTACTTTCTTTGTGGGTCAATTCAATGTCTGTTAATTGAAGATTGAAAGATGCTTTCTAAGAGATTGATTCTCTTGGAAACCCAGTCTCTATGGTAGTTTATCCACCCAAGGTTAATGATATTGTACAGTAATGACTACCCTATTGATAGCAATGATAATAAAAGGCAGATTTGAAAATAGAACGATAAATAGATTGGGAGGGCAAATACATTGCACCACTTGTAAATAACAGAACTGAGACTAAACGTTGAGTTATAGCATGTGCTAAATACAACGTGGATCTGTCTGTTTATAAAAAAGTATTGTGTATCTTAAGGACTGACAGATATATAGCTGCAATATTCAACTCCAAATAATGAAGAGCACATATTAATTTTTTTAACATATACGATCATGCAGAGCAAACATAAAAGCGTTGTCTAATTTCATAAAAAGTCCATTATATCTTTTAGGATAATGGAAATAAGCAACACATTTAGCTAATCAATAACATATTTCCGTATCAGTTAATGATATATATTAATTAAACAAAATTATGAAGGAAAAGAGTAATTATCGAAGATGTAATGTCAAGATATATCGAACACTTTATCTCCAGCACCAACCGATATTAAAGGTATACTTACTTTTAGGATGACACAAAATTAAAATTTTAAACTTTGGCAAAATTGAACCTATCTTTATAATAAATTGACAATAATCGGTAAGACTAAGTAATTAACAATTAAAGTAAGTATTTGTGAATATGCTTAGCAGCGCTTTTTCATTAATATTTATTTTAGTGAAATATCGTCATTAATTGAGAATCTATTCTTTAGTCATGACACCTGGTAAGTCCAACTGATAAATATATACTCTAATTTACCAAGTTAAAGTTAGAAGTGTTTTTCAATAATAACTTAGTTTAATAGATATATCATGTTATATAGAGATTCTATTCTTTAGTCATGACACCTGGTAAGTCCAACTGATAAATATATACTCTAATTTACCAAGTTTAAGTTAGAAGTGTTTTTCAATAATAACTTAGTTTTATAGATATATCATGTAATATAGAAATTCTATTGTTTAGTCATGACACCTGGTAAGTCCAACTGATGAATATATATAAGTTTAAGATTTGAAACCTGAAAGGTAGTATCCCTTTAATAATGAAGAGGCGATATTTATTGGCAGATATCAAGCTCGGCATACCATCGTTCAATTATTGCGTTTCCTGCGTACATCGTGATAATAGGTTTTGTGTCAGGTCCGTGGCTACGGGGGACAGGATGTGAAAGGGAGGGGTTCAATTATACAGTTGATAAGATAACAGGTTTATTAAACAAACATATTATAAACAAACGACAATCCAAATGTCAAACCAAAATAAGGCTAAAACTTAATCTGAATTTACTTACGACATTTCGGTACTGTACATCTTCCGAATGTATTTAAGGCTATATAACACCAGGGCGAATCTTGGCTCTTCCCGGGATTGCGACAATAAGCCTGACTTCTATTATCATGCGGGAATGCTAATTCGGAAATAACTCTATCATAACCGTCTTTTATATCCCAACTGCGACATCGTTGTCCACCGGTGGTGAACTCTAGATTACCTACATAGTCAAAACCATCTTCACGTTCTGAACATATTGTCTCTGTAATAACAAAAGATAACATCAATGGATTTATATTTTTTTTTTAAAACAGTTGAATCGTATTTGAATCCTTTGTGATATTTTCTACGCTGGATAATGGTCGGTGTTAATTTTTCAGAACGTCGTTATTAAAGGGATAATAGGCGTTAGAATGCACTCGTCCTACGTTTAATATTTGTGTTTAAAATTGACTATTGGTTAAACAAGTTTGAGTGAAATTAAAATGTTATGTTTCTTCCAATGCTATTATCCCTTTATTCAATACATTAATTGCCACCCATAAAGACTACATATTCATGGGTTCAGCTTTAATCTAGATTGTTGTGGCTCATTAGAACGAATGAATTACATGTAATTGGTTTTAGTTCAAGTCGTGGAAAGCAAACATACCACATCGTACTACAGGGCAGAACTCCCAGTCTGAGTAGCCATTGATAAAACACCACGGTCTACTCTTATTAAACGATCTGCAATAATTTTCATGATGAAGATGAGCAGGATCAGTCCAGGGATCACAGATATTGCCGGATATGGTAAAATTCATTTTCCCTTTGTAGTCTGTAGCATCATTAGTTCGATAGCATTCTAAAGCTAGAAAATGAAGCAGCATAATTAATACTTTTTGTATAACTTCTTAAGTAGCATTTAATAACTGAGTGATAACCTAACTGGTCACAATTATATGGATAACAATTACTCAATAATGCTGGATTATTTGAATCGCAAGTACCTTCGTCGAAACGATGCAAGTTATTTAAAAAAAAAGTAATTGTTGTCCATATAGCTGTGTCCAGTTTCTTTTTGTATAACCCTTTCCACGTTCGATTCTATGGATAATTTGCACAATGAATAAACGAAAGTATTTCTTATGCCAATTCAAAATACAATTCGATAACATAGACCTCTAGAGATAATGTCAATGGTGTATTTTTCTTTTATTTATTTTTTCGTTGTTTTCTTTTATCATCCATCGTATTGTCCCCATTTGCTGAGTGTTAGACAAGACCATGTCCTATGGTACTGGACCTAATTCTCACCCATGTTAAATAAGTGTCATATTTTATCTCTATGGGCTGAATATTAGACAGGACCATATCCTTGTGTTTTGGACCTAATTCTGACCAATGTAAAATAAAGTGTCTATGTTTATCTCTATGGGCTGAATATTAGACAGGACCATGTCCTTGTGTATTGGACCTAATTCTGACCAATGTAAAATAAAGTGTCTATGTTTATCTCTATGGGCTGAATGTTAGACAGGATCATCTCCTTGTGTATTGGACCTAATTCTTACCCATGTAAAATAAAGTGTCTATGTTTATCTCTATGGGCTGAATATTAGACAGGATCATGCCCTTGTGTATTGGACCTAATTCTGACCAATGTAAAATAAAGTGTCTATGTTTATCTCTATGGGCTGAATATTAGACAGGATCATGTCCTTGTGTATTGGACCTAATTCTGATGTAAAATAAAGTGTCTATGTTTATCTCTATGGGCTGAATGTTAGACAGGATCATGTCCTTGTGTATTGGACCTAATTCTTACCCATGTAAAATAAAGTGTCTATGTTTATCTCTATGGGCTGAATATTAGACAGGATCATGTCCTTGTGTATTGGACCTAATTCTGACCCATGTAAATAAAGAGTCTATGTTTGTCACCATGGGCTGAATGTTAGACAGATCTTGTCCTTGTGTATTGGACCTAATTCTGACCCACGTGATATAAAGAATCTATATTTGTCTCCATTGGCTGAATGTTTGACAGATCATGTCCTTGCTGATGGGACCTAATTCTGACCCATGTAAAGTAATGAGTTTGTTATTTTTCTTGATTTATCACAGTGGCAAAAAAAACGGCACATGAATTTGTTTGGATTTTACTCACAAATTTCTTCGTTCCAGTTATATCCAACCACGGTAATTTCACAAACATCCACAGATGAAGCAGCACTTAAATTTTTAGTTTGAAATACGATAGATGAAGCCAAGTTATAATTGCAGAGAAAAAACTGTACTTTCCCAATCACACCAGAGTCATAATGAGCAGTACAGTATCGTTCTTGCCCGTTGTATAAAGTTTTTATCTCTATGCTCTCCATATTCTCGGCACCTACAATGTACACTATACTGTATGAGTAAAAACCAAGGTATACACATAAACATCTTCAAACATAATCTTTAAATGACATTTAGAAGTAGATTTTGGCAACGTTTCAGTTCACATACAGGAATTATTATTGTTTTGTGCTTGATAAAGATTCCTGTATTTGAATTGAAACGTTGCAAAAATTAAATGAAGGAGTAGTATATCCAAAATAGTGTTCTTATTTAATCTACAAACATGCTGACTAAGCGATATCATAAACATGCCGCTGTCCTTTGTTGTTCTCTTTGGGAGTGAGTTAGACGCTTGCTCACTAACCTGAAGGTCCAGGATTCAATCCCGGCAAAAGTCGAGAAGAACTTTCGGATTTTTGGCCCGGTTTCCCATTGTCAGTGATGCAGGTCGGAGGGACTGACATGGAAAAAAACGTCTAGTCGTCCTGGAGGTGCAGAAGAGTGGGACGAAAAATTCCATTCATTTCATTTCATTTATTTGTTGTCTTCGCACACTGCTGCTATACCCATCTTCATTAGCACAGAAGGTGCAGAAGAAGGACGTTAAATTTAATTCATTCAATATCCATTTCCAGAAATGCTAAGTTCTAGTTTCTATGTAAGAACCATTTGTTGTTTCGTATGACAACGGCACAATGTAGTACTCTTAACTGCCTAGAAACAAAAGAAACTTATCTATGCCTTCTTTATCCCTACTTGTACATTGCTAAACGGACAAAACAGGCGACAAATGCAAATTATATAAACACCCTCTTACTTACTGCCTAAGTTTACAATAACACCTTTGATTTCACTTATGTGATTCAAATAAAAATTAAAATCAACATCAGCAGACAATAGGTGACAGGAAGTGACGTCATGATCGTACAGACTTGGAAAATAAAAAGCGATCGAGTTTGTAGAATTTATCTCAACAATTGGATCATCTGAAATATAAATGATAAAATGTAGTTATATACAGTATGTATTGAAAGATAGCAGGTTTTAAATCCGTAAGAGGCCTATATGACAAGACCAGTCGCAGAGAGACATGAAGTGTTCAATCAGCCCCACTTTCTTTAATTCTTAGGTGGAGCATACTCATGTGCGATAAATTGCATTACTGCAAATTAACACCATACTCCATTGCAAGGCTAAATTACTAACAATCAAGCCTGGCTATGGGAGTGAGCATAATTATAATGAAGAGTTTACAGCTGAATATAGGGTATATTAATACTAGTAGATTATTTGGACAATTGATAGATTTCGAGTTGATCACGCGCTATCACTTCTCATTTTGATGTCCAAGCAAGCAGAAATTTATTTTGGGATTGGGACATTTTTGAATGCTTTGAGCATAACAAGAATATCATATGTATAGAAATATGAGTAACACGACTGGGGATTGAAGAAGCCTGGAACTAAACCACATGCAGTTTTGTAAAGTTATGTTGGTCATCTCATAAAGACCTCTTCTCCTGGACAAAACTTGATGATAGCGGTCGGATAGCTCAGTAGGCTATTATTTTACTTAGTCATCAGCTAAGCGATTCGTTGTTGTCCATCAGAATTCCTCTTAAGGTAAACAAATTCTTGTGCCACGATCAATTCTTTGTTAAGTAGCTTTGTTCGGCTACAACATAAAACGACCTGTGTAAAGCTTATGAATCATTTTACCTCTACATCGGGGTGGAATGTCTCTTAACAGCCAATTGTTGTTTGGTGAACATGAAATATCAAGAAAAGGACTGAATTGATAGAATCCATCTATACAACTGTATTCACCGATATGTACCAGGCCGGATTTATCAGTGGTGACATCAGCACCGTAAACAAACTGTGGTTGGTCACAGCTTACTGAAGGTAGAAAAATAGTAAGGCTTCACAGAACAATGTTGGCCTGATTACAAAATGGAAATTTCATTAAATTGACAAAGAATCAATCTATACTTTCACATTCATAGATGTTTACTAGTTTCCTTGATTAGTTACATATATTTAAGCAATAAACGGTCACCCTATGGCGGTTATGGTCGTATATCAGGACAAAGGTTGGATGGAAAATTGAATGAATGCGCGTTAGCGCATTTATGATTAATTTTCCATCCAACCTTTGTCCTGATATACGACCATAACCGCCATAGGGTGACCGTTTATTGCTTATATTTACGTTTTCAAAACCTGTCACCACGACAAATTCCACTCTTTGCGTGAAAATTTCATATTACCCGCCTTTGTCGCTAGAGTTGATCTTGTTGATGGAATAGCCATTTTCTTTTCGTCAGAAAATAGTTCGCGGGGGAAAGCTCTCAAAATGTAAGAAAAAACAATGTTTATCTCAATTTTATGTTTAATCTTTATAAATCAATTCATTTATCAGTAAATATAAAACATTTTGGTATGAATTCCGTCTTTAACGACGAAAAGCAACAAAATCATGAAATTTAATGAACGCGGATACAATTGAACAACGGAGAGGTGATTCGGCTAGACCTGGACCGCATGTAAACAAAGGTAGGAAAGTTGAGAAAATAAAAGAAACTATAAAGACCAATCTAGAAGAAGGCCCGCTCCATATGTTGATAGGTGACCACAGTTTACACTCAATTCAGTTAATTTTCAGTAAAAGCATAGTATTTTGAAACTTAATATTAAACAATCCATAAACCTGCACTTTTAGGCTCTTAAACTGAAGCGAGTAACTAGGTCAAATGGGTCTACGGCTGTGGCCAGTACACTGAGGTCTAATTCGATTGAGTTCTATCGCATTTTGCCAATTATTCTTGTATGAGACTGTGAGTATTAGATTGGCTTTGGGTTAGGCTAATGGTAACTTTATAAAATATTAGAATTCATCATTAAAATTGGAATTTTACGTTCAAGCGTGAAGATGATCGACGTTAATAGCGCGACGGCCATGTTTATTTACATTGGTTACCGTGTATTACTACGCTCAATGTTTTGGTGATGAGGCAATGGCAGTTATTGTCTCATAAACGCCACACGTATTAACATTAGTCCAATGGAGAAAAACAACAGCTAATGTAAATATATATATATAATTTTAATATATTGTATTACATGCTGTAACTGTAAGGAAAATTAATCTATACTTTCACATTCATGTAATAGATGTTTACTAGTTTCCTTGATTAATTACATATATATATATATAAATTTAATATATTGTATTACATGCTGTAACTGTAAGGAAAATTATATCGGACAAACAGGAAACAGCATTTGCGAGAGGGTCCGTATACATAAGCAGCAAATAAGGCAGCCGCAACAGATAAATAAATACCTCTTAGTGAACATTTAGACATATGTGCTGGTGGAAAATTTAAAATATTCCCGTTTTTAAATGCTCGAATCCGAATAAAAATTATAGAAAAGAAATGGAGAAAAAATTCATGGGAATATTTGACGCTGAATGTAACTCTGCATAACCTCCGTGACAATGACGAAAGGCCATGTTATGTAAAATCCCCACTTAACAACGCCACCCATCATGGTAACGTTATAATCTTGAAAAGTCCCGAGATGGATGAAACTACTAGATAAAACAGCAGTTTAAAAACTCTTCTTGTTCTTTATGTTTTCATGTATATATATATATCCATTATCAAGAGAACAAGTTGTTATTTAATCTATAATCAATTCATATTTACATAATATCTTAGTCTGCTTTCAGCTTATTAGCTTCTTTATATATTATATATATACCTGATTCATAAGCGAAGCTATTTGTATATACAACCAAATTTATTCATTGTCAATTACATGTAACACAATTGAAATGGAAATTCGATAACCGGTTCGACTACAATTCAATAATATAAGTGCGAACAGTTGATGACCGTTACTAAGCGTGTATCAATATTCCCATTTGTTTGTATTTACAATGATATTAAAATACCGGTAAAACTATATGTTAAGTTGAAATGAATCTCTCTCACCGAACAACCTTATCAGACAACTAAGTCTAACATTTACCATAATGACCAATTTAATTAAAAAATCCCTTAAATCACAGAGCTTAATTTATTTCAATTTCAAATGTGATATTTCACATAGATCTTGTTGTTTATTTGACAAGAATAACGAAAAACTTTGTTACTGAAACCAAAATACCATGTGCCCTATTACTGTGACCTTAGTACCATGTGCCCGTGTTATTGTGACCAAAATACCATGTGCCCTATTACTGTGACCTTAATACCTTGTGCCCGTGTTATTGTGACCTTTATTCCTTGTGCCCGTGTTATTGTGACCAAAATACCATGTGCCCTATTACTGTGACCTTAATACCTTGTGCCCGTGTTATTGTGACCTTAATACCTTGTGCCAGTGTTATTTTCATAAAAAAAAAATTTCATGATACTATTTCAGGATTATTTAAGACCTAGATGTCTAGACAAACAGGAAAACTACAGAACTTCATTTCTTGGCAAAAGGTCAAATAAAGTCATATTGTAGTATTGCTTGTAGTATTGGCAACCCGAGTTCTTAATCTATTACAAAATTGGACCAGCTGAATAGAATTGAACCAACCCAATCCCGAACCCCACCCCCTTTGAAAAATATTTTGTATCCCCACTTTATTTACTATAAATTTATGACTATGATTTTATACCAAATTGTTACAAAATATACAGTCATAATTCAGCTATTCATTAATATATTTCAAATTGTCTTGGTGGAGAACCCTTTTAGATTTTCCATGAGACGTTAACACCTATATGCTTCCATTCTTATTTTGAACCTCATCCCCGACAATTGTCACCACTCATTTAGTCTGCCCCATATTTGGTACAAATCCCACGAGGCTGGTACCGCCATTGTACTATAGTGGAAGTCGCAAAATAAATCTAACGACACCTAGGTTTTTTTCATATATGTATATATATTTCTTAAATATATAACAAGAATGCATCGAGTAGGCTCTTGTTTGTCATTGTCATTGAACATTTAAAGTTGTGTTGGATTAAGAACATACTACTATTTTAAAGCCTAATACATAAGCTAAGAACATACCTGTACGGGGTCGACCATACAACTCTACTTCAAGAATTGACAACACTCCAGGGCCAGTCTTCATAAAACCTTGCAATGTAATCCAGTTGGCGAAAAAACAGCAGGGTATAGTTTCATTTACGACCAGATCTACAGGACTTCCTACGATATCTGTGTCAGCACAAATATTGTTTAAAGAGAGGACCGTGGAATCACTTTCAAAACACATCTGTACTCGGTCTAACTCGGGATCTGTTATAAATACACAAATACAAATAGTTTTATTTTAAGTTTAAGGAATACGTGGAATAATTTCAAAATAATTTAAACTAAGGGAAATGATTAAATGGGTGGTAATATAATCAATTGCGACGGTAACAATTTTTACGTAGGTGTAACCACGGATTAAACAACATAGAACAACGGAGAAGAAATCTACGATTGAAGACCACTTCACCAAGAAGCAAGATCACTACATCGAATAGAAGAAAACAGAAATAATGGCCAACAACCTCCCAGATTGGTCACCCAGAGTTCTAAGAGCAACCATGGAAATAATAGAAATAAATAGATCCCGATTAAACAGTGGTCAGTGGACAATACTTTCCAAATACCTAGCCCCAATTAGTAAGAAGTTAAGGGCTATGTTATTCACAGTGTTCATTTCACTAAGTATTGTTCAAAGTTTTCGACCTCTCTAAATAAAAAAAAGAAACCTGTTAATTTGTGATTTGACATTTATTTTGTCCGTGAGAGACCTTAAAGAGTAGATTATTGTCTTATTGGTGACAGGAGCGTGTGGCTTTCAGTTTTATTTTTACTAAAAATATTTCTTACCTACAGTATTGGGAAATCTTATAACATATCGATATAAATCATAAAATTTGTTAATACTTTCAAAAAACGTTGCAAAAATAGGCTCCAGTTGTGGCTGAAATTCGTAAAATGTTGAAATACTTCCATCGGTTGCATCGTGTGAAAAGTCGCCATCAGATGTTTCAATTCCACCTCCAAGCAGAACGTTTGTAACTGAAAATATATTAATAACTTGTAGATTTACATATTTGGTTAGTGGTAGAGGAAATAGGAATACAGAGGTTATGGACGGCATTTCCTCGCTCAGAGAAATTAATTTTAATTTCAATGAAAATATCAAAATATGGCTTTTATGAAATATGGGACTCTCAATCCCATTATGTGAGACTTGCATGGTGATATCATAGTGCTTCATATTTTGATTTTCTTGAAATCCCATCCCGTCTTCATTATCCTATAAGGTGCACAAGAGTAGGACGTAAAACTCGATTTTCTATTAATTAAGTTCCCATCTTACCCTCTACAAGAGGATGTACCTCCACTGGTTGGTCACCCTGCTCTTTATATATGATACTTGTGTGCATTGGACACATTTTTCAAAATATCTTCACGATTCCGGAATGGTGTATACCGTCGGTAATTAAATGAAATAAGTTAATTGTGAAACTAAAATTCGTTTAAAATCTAAACAGCTGCAATATCTCCCTAAGATAACAGCTATGTCTCCTTTTAAACGGACTTTGATTTTAATTTTGATGTTGAGCTTTGTTTCTCCAGGGCGTTGAAGTTTCTGTTTTTAACCTCCCACCCCATGTAGGTAGACGGTGATATAATTGTAAAGAAGCTTGAGCAGTATTAAATTGAGACTGTTGATAACGTAGTCAGATACTATTAAAAACGCGCCCAAATGTAGCTGATGGAACTAGACATATTAAATGCAATTTCTCCCCCCCCCCCCATTTCTTATCTTATAGAAATATCCTTATAGATCTTTATATCTTTCGATTTCGGATGTAAAGATCCATCAATAGGGATATTACTGTGTCCACAGTATGAGGTCTTACAGTAATATTAATTGAATTATTTATGTTATATATTACAGTATATAGTTGTCTTGTTTTTAACTCTATATGGAGATACCATCTGTGATATTTCTAATTTTTATTTATTGATTTATTTTTTTTTATTTATTATTGATTTTATATTCCTTATAAGTGTGATATATATGTATAGACTTTTCATAATATTATATGTTGTCATACTTATTGTAAAGGTATACATATCTATTTTCTAATTATTTACAAGATTAAAACAAGTAATAAGAGATATATTAATACCCTGGTTGTTTCTAATAATAAGAATAATTTCTTCTTATGAAACCGTTTTGTATCAGAAAACATCACGAAGCATACATAGAACAGAGCCCAGAATAGTGTAATATTATTCTTTATTAGAGTAATTAAAAACTTCCCAATCGAGCATATTAAGCTGTAATTTCGCTCTTCAAAAATAGAGATACCGAGGTCATCTGAAGAAACGCAAAGTTAATTCATGATTCTTTAAAATGTACCGGCCTAGAATGGAAATATATATACTTAAAACAAATCGAAAGAGGTGATCTTAAATCGTCCGATTGTTTTCTCTTGGTAATAGTCATTCTTGATCTTACCAGAACATAGGAATTCATCGTTGTACAACCAACGCCCATCGGCTTGACAGACTGCTGATGTTGTTACTGACAGATCTGAATTACATACGTAAGTGGCCACAGAACCTTCCACAACAGACCCATAACTAACTGTAGCATCATGATAATCTTTTGGTATGCCGCAATATACTGAAATGAACAACCCCAGGCTTTACAGATATCTTATGGTGTATTAGGGAGGGGATATCGGATATAAAGTCAGAAGTAACATCACTTATAAAATTTGCTCAGATCCATTTATTGGATTTGCTAGTTTTTCGCAGAAACCATCTTTGACATAACATACAAAGTTGAACCATTGCAGGTATCTTTTTGTTACTTTACTGTGCTCTTCTAGACAACTGATACCACTTTCTATTATGAAATGAAATTATTTACGTCTGATCAATATATTTCCTCATGTGAAGTTTCGTTAGCTGCTAACCATGTTTCGTAGAAAGTAGACATCAATTGGTAATTGAAACTCTTAAACAAACTTACTGTTGCACGAAGGGTTCAGTCCAGTGTAAGCACCACTTGAACAGGTTCTATCCAAATCGCCAAAAGTATGGATATAATTATCAAAACATTTGTAAACTAATCGCGTTCCTTCTGCATGTGGTAAACCAATGAACGTTCTGTAAGCATTTGGAACTGGATCGGGTTGCCAGCAGGTTCCTAAAATGATAATCAGCATAATTGCATATATTCTGATTGATTGTTCGCCATCAGTTCATAGACAAATAAACGGTCCGAAAATAAAATAAAATAGTTTATCACTGACGGCGACTTGTTATTCAAAATAATGCGAATAACTATTTGAGTTTCGGAGAATATGGTCTATTAATAACATTATTATTCAAAGAAGCTTTTCTTGAGCAAAACTGAAAACTTGTTACAAGCGCAATAGAAACTTTAAAGGGTGTTTTGCGCTATATAAATTTAGCGTTTATTATTATTATTATTATCACTGGAATTTGGATGGAATGGTGAAACAAAATTAATTGTGATCAGTTTGACAGGCTTTATTTTCTTAAAAAATGGAATCTCGTCGTGAATTACGACTTCATTAGGGACTTGTCAGACAAACTGGTATTTTTCCAGGGCTACCCTTGTTAAATGAATGTTTGCATATCATTTATGCTCTCAGCTTATGTTATTGTTAGTGCACTTGTTATATATAGGCCTCACTCTTTTATTTATTTTAGTCTTGTTCACCTGATGACAATAGTGTAATTGTTGAAACGTTGTGTATTATTGTATAAAATTGAGGAGTAGTATACCATAAAAACTGTGTTCATTATTCATGTTTAAGGAAGTCATTTATCGGATGTTTCCTTCTAATATTTAAATAAACATGTTTTTAAACACAAGACATTGTAAGTGAACTGTCATCTGTAACTCTTCTTTTTTAATGAAACACAAACAGATTGTCGATGGAAGCAAATTTTTAATGATTAATGTGTGGGTAGAAGAACGGGAATCCATTGTCTGTTTAATAGTATAATGATATATAATTGGAAACTTGATCAATATCGTGAATAATATCGCTTTGGATATCAATGATTTTCCGTTTGATAAAGAGTCAAGTGAAAGGAAATATAATAATATGTACACGTTTAGAATAAAATACAAATTAGTTAGCCTTAATCAGGATATTGATATATATTGTTATTATGATCTCTTTTATAACTACTAGAATATTGAAAAACATAGTGAGTTTAAAACGTTCGACCATTTGTTTAAACAGAATACTTCGCCAAAGGCATTCGAGTTTTGATCCGTAGACTCACTACGAACAATACAATCGAAGACGCAATTGGTATATAATAAAACAAAAAGAAATAGGAAATAGAACAAATATAAAATATCATTTGTTGATAAAAGCCTAACAATGCATCAAATTCTTTATGGACATTATTAAATCTCTTCAATAATACATCTACGTAAATTCTTTAAATGACATTTAGAAATAATTGTAAGCACATGTACAATATATTTCAGCTTTATGGAACAATGTAGATCTCATTGTGCCATACTTCGATCCAATCTACACACTGCCACTGTCAAAGCTAAAACCATAAAAATTACGTCTGGTTAATGGTTTTACGTTACGATTGCAAGCACGAACGTATCTCACAATCATTTTCAATCTCTTCCTCGACTTCATAAGTCGATTTTTTTATAAAGTCTTCTAACCACATTTAGAGTCTTAGAATTGTCGTTTATTATGATTTGAAACCTTTGTTGAAATATTATAGCCTTTTTTAGAAATTCGAGGAAAAGAATCAATAAAATGCCCATAGGTACCAACTACCTCAGATAATGTATCAGGTCGTATAAGTATGTTATCACGTTTGCGTTAATTCCCGTTATGGCTCATTCCCGTTTGAGCTACATTTGCCGTTAGGACTAGTGGTTTGGGCTACTTAAAATTGGGACTAAGTTCAAGTTCATGACATGAGCCAAGATAAGCAGCGTTTGCTGTTGTGGTATAATAATTTGATAATACAGATGTATAAAGTCTGTCATAGCTTAAAATTATGAAGATGTATGAGATGAAGTTCGCAATAACTTGACATTGTGAAGATATATAAGTATGAAGTTCGTAATATCTTGCCATTGTGAAGATATCTAAGATGAAGTGTGTAAAATCTTGCCATTGTGAAGATATATAAGTATGAAGTTCGTAATAACTTGACATTGTGAAGATATATAAGTATGAAGTTCGTAATAACTTGACATTGTGAAGATATATAAGTATAAAGTATGTAATATGTTGCCATTGTGAAGATATCTAAGATGAAGTTCGTAATAACTTGACATTGTGAAGATATATAAGTATAAAGTATGTAATATGTTGCCATTGTGAAGATATCTAAGATGAAGTTCGTAATAACTTGACATTGTGAAGATATATAAGTATGAAGTTCGTAATAACTTGACATTGTGATGATATATACGAAGAAGTATGTAATATCTTGCCATTGTGAAGATATATAAGTGTGAAGTTCGTAATAACTTGACATTGTAAAGATATATAAGTATGAAGTTCGTAATAACTTGACATTGTGAAGATGTATAAGATGAATTTTGTATTAGCTAGACACTGTGAAGATGTATGAATATGAAGTTCGTAATAACTTGACATTGTGAAGATATATAAGTATGAAGTTCGTAATAACTTGACATTGTGAAGATATATAAGTATGAAGTTCGTAATAACTTGACATTGTGAAGATATATAAGTATGAAGTATGTAATATCTTGCCATTGTGAAGATATCTAAGATGAAGTGTGTAATATCTTGCCATTGTGAAGATATATAAGTATGAAGTTCGTAATAACTTGACATTGTAAAGATATATAAGTATGAAGTTCGTAATAACTTGACATTGTGAAGATATATAAGTATGAAGTATGTAATATCTTGCCATTGTGAAGATATCTAAGATGAAGTGTGTAATATCTTGCCATTGTGAAGATATATAAGTATGAAGTTCGTAATAATTTGACATTGTGAAGGTATATAAGTATGAAGTTCGTAATAACTTGACATTGTGAAGATATATAAGTATGAAGTTCGTAATAACTTTATGAAGATGTATAAGTATGAAGTTTGTAATAGCATGACATTGTGACATATGTATAAGTATGAAGTTTGTAATAGCATGACATTGTGACATATGTTTAAGTATCAAGTTTGTAAAAGCTTGAAATTGTGAAGAGGATTAGTTACGCACTTCGTAATAGCTTATAATAATAACTTTATCGACCATCAATTTCTTAAGCAAAATCATTTTTGGATACAATGGAACATATTTACATTATATACAATATATAATCAACTGTTTAAAAGGTATAAAGTGCAATGAACTAATACAAAAAGAACTAGATCCCCAGGCTTCGCGAGGTTCTGACGCAGTGCGTGGCAGTTTTCATATACGCTTTAAAACTACCCCACAAAGTATCCGTAGAACAGTGATGTGATTTTACAGATTATAAGTCTTTTTATTTTAAACCATAATCGGTTCGCTGAAACTCGTGTCATGTAGATCGCCCAAACGCATAATTCAACAAACAGTTTTTAACGATGAAATTCGCAATTTTCAAATGGTGATAAAACGGAAAGTATACATCGTACATCAAAAAAAAATATATCAATGGATAGATATTTTCGAGAGCTATCACATTTGTGCAGCTCACAAGGTCACCAAAGGTCAAGGTTACTATATACGACCATTTGAATTTTTTATATATTACTATCAGGTAAATATCAAAATCAAAATCAAAATTCAAAAAATCGGTTTCCAAATATAATTCAGCAATCGATATTACATTCTATAGGCATTAAAATTACACGAATCGGAGCATCTCCAGAGCCCCGATTTCGATTTAAAGAAAAACACGCACAGTTAGTAGAGAAGAAAATACAAAATTTTCAAATACTAAAAAGCCCATTTTTGGTGGAAAAATGTGGATTTATATATCGTTACAAAGAGCAGATAAACCCTTATAAGATTCAATATGAATTTTTGTTATTTATAAATTAGTTCACGTGACAGAGCTCTTTAAAGATAAAAATTACAAATTTCAATCGGCTATAAAACCGGAAGTAATCATCGGACAACACAAATGAATATATCAGTGGATAGATATCATCAAGGGGAATAAATCGTATTCAGGTCACAAGGTCACCAAAGGTCAAGGTCACGAAATATGGGCCTTTAAAGTTTTGGCCATTACCAAAAAAATTAAAATTGAAATAAAAGAAAATCAAATTCAAAATTCAAAAATCGGCTCCCAAATATGATTGCGCAATCGACTCAAGTCATAAGATAAGAAAAAATAAAGAAAATCGCTTTATCCCCTGAATTTGAATTTCAAATTTGATAAAACTTTGACATTTCAATATGGCGGCTTATCGTTTGCTTCCGGTTTTTTCATCTACGTTTTTTGTATGACTATTTCTAGCATATTGCAAAAAGAATTTTTGAAATATCTTGAAAATTCCGGAAATTGATTTTTAAATTTTAAAAGCGAATAACTTCAAAACCGGAAGTGATTTCGAAAATTTAAAAAATAGATTTTGATCGCATTAATAGTATCTATCTACCTAAAAGTTTTCGGGTGCATCGTAATAAAATTGTAGAAGTTGAAAAAAATGCAAAAATTGAAATAAAAAAATTCAGCTACAAAAGTAATGAAATTAGCAGTTTAAAAATGTATTTATGTAGCTAGCAGTTAAAAAAAGCTAGCAAAAGAAGTTCTGTCAAAATCAGTTGAAAAATAGAGGAAATAAACAACAAAAACCAAATACACGCCATTGCCCACAGCTCGTTTCCGGTTGCTCTTAATGACGTCATTTAACATTTAACATACAAGTCACGCAGTTTGAATAGGCAATAGCAACAGGTAGTTTGTGGCAAGTTGCCTTCTTAAAAAACTTCGAGGGTAAAATTCGGAAAAAAAAAAAGAAACTAGAACTGTGAACAGTACTGAGAGTGGCAAACAACCCCTATGGGACCACTTGATACAAGGTCACATGATATAGCCTTTTTTAAACACTCAAAACAAACTTTTTAACAACCATTATAAGCATATGTATGGACAGCTTAGGTCAAGTACATTATTTGACTTGAAAATTATTAAGGTAATTGAAGGTCAAGGTCACTTGATATAGCCTTTTGAATTTTTTTAAAAACTAAAACGGGTACAAAAAAATTGTTGTTGACCATTATAGGCCTATGTGTGGATAGCAAAGGTCAAGAACATTCTACTTGTAAAAATTCAGGGTCATTGAAGGTCAAGGTCATTTGATATAATTGTTGTCGATCATAATAGGCATATGTGTGGATAGCTTAGGTCAAGAACATCCTACTTGAAAAAATTCAGGGTCATTGAAGGTCAAGGTCATTGTATTTGGCCTTTTGAATTTTCAAAAAAAATTCAATCGGGCATTAAAAAAATTTAAATTTGAAAATCAAAATTCTGTTCCCAACAAGTTTTAGATAAAGTAACAAGGTTTTGAAAAACACCAAAATCGGACATATCGGACATTAGCGGACTTATTAAAATTTTGCTGAATGTTACCGTTCTGTGATGACACATAAAGTATCACTTCCGGTTTGAATTTTTTATTCTAAAAGGGTTCTAATTATGCCTGATAGTATATATGTATAGCTTTTGTACTGATTTCTTACATACACCGGAAGCTGGGTGACCCAACGCGGTTCTAAAAAACCGGAAGTTCTCACGCAAGAACCGGAAGTGGTAAAAAAAATTTTATGATGCGGTTTTATTTCTATAGGCGACTTCTCTATATTCTGTAATTTTCAAAGCGATCGGATAATTAGCAACAAAGTTATGCAATTATTCAATTATTATTATGCAATTACTAACTACTGATGCGTAAAAATTTTAGTTTTATATATTCATTTTCTATTCCAGTACGTATCTTATCGTATTTTTCAAACCAAATGTCTATACCATTTTCGAGTTGGCCTAGGGAGCTTCCCGAAAAAAAAACAAAAAAGTCTAATGAAAACAAAGAGTGGCAAATTTCTAATTTGCCACTCAAAAAAAAGACATTTCGAAAACAAAGCAGTGCGTTCGATGAACGCACTGCAAAAAGAAAAGGAAAAAAAAGCAGAAAATATTCTCTAGGGTTGAAACTTAAAAGATAATAATAGCATCTATAATGGCAATACAGTGAACGACACAATTATTTTCATGAATTAGTGAATTGAAGCAAAATGAATTCTATTTTGATTTAAACAATATTTTATTCAAGTATTATATAATACATTACATACGTTACATATATACATGAATTCTATTTTAAGTCTTTATCAAGAGGTATAACGAGTTCTTGCCATGTGAAAATGTATAAATACGAAGTTCGTAATATCTTTATGACATAATGATGATGCTAAAGTGCGCTTGACCATTCCTAAAGCCAGGGGCGCAGATCGCTTTTTCTAAGTGGGGGGGGGGGGGCAGTGGCGTACCCAGGATTTACTCAAAAGGGGTCGGCATGAGAACGTTTCAGTTGAGCTTGTGACACCGTATCTTTATAAACGAAAACGAACAAATTGTCCCTCTGTTTACGAACGCGCTAAATTTCGGAACTGTGATGTTCTTAAATGCCAAATTGTGCCTATTTTACGACTACAAAAGACACCCTACGCAAACCACTTGTGGGGGGGGGGCACATGATATCATGTCCCCTCTCTTGGATTTCTGACGGGGGGGGGGGGGGGTCGTGTCAACTTGACATTGTGAAGATGTATAAGATAAGTAATAACTGTAATAACTTGACATTGTGAAGATGTATAGGATGAAGTTTGTAATAACTTGACATTGTGAAGATGTATAAGATAAGTAAGTAATAACTTGACATTGTGAAGATGTATAGGATGAAGTTTGTAATAACTTGACATTGTGAAGATGTATAAGATGAAGTTTGTAATAACTTGACATTGTAAAGATGTATAAGATAAGTAAGTAAGAACTTGACATTGTGAAGATGTATAAGATGAAGTTAGTAATAACTTGACATTGTAAAGATGTATAAGATAAGTAAGTAATAACTTGACATTGTGAAGATGTATAAGATAAGTAAGTAATAACTTGACATTGTGAAGATGTATAAGATAAGTAAGTAATAACTTCACATTGTAAAGATGTATAAGATGAAGTTTGTGATAACTTGACATTGTGAAGATGTATAAGATGAAGTTTGTTATAGTTTGACATTGTTAAGATGTATAAGATGAATTTTGTATTAGCTAGACACTGTGAAGATGTATAAATATGAAGTTGTAATAGCTAGACATTGTGAAGATGTATAAAGATGAAGTTTGTAATAGCTTGACATTGTGAAGATGTATAAGATGAAGTTTGTATTAGCTAGACACTGTGAAGATGTATAAATATGAAGTTTGTATTAGCTAGACACTGTGAAGATGTATAAATATGAAGTTGTAATAGCTAGACATTGTGAAGATGTATAAATATGAAGTTTGTAATAGCTAGACATTGTGAAGATGTATAAGATGAAGTTTGTAATAGCTTGACATTGTGAAGATGTATGAGATGAAGTTTGTAATAGCTTGACATTGTGAAGATGTATAAGATGAATTTGTATTAGCTAGACACTGTGAAGATGTATAAATATGAAGTTGTAATAGCTAGACACTGTGAAGATGTATAAATATGAAGTTTGTAATAGCTAGACATTGTGAAGATGTATAAGATGGAGTTTGTAATAACTTGACATTGTGAAGATGTATAAGATGAAGTTTGTAATAACTAGACATTGTGAAGATGTATAAGATGAAGTTTGTAATAACTTGACATTGTGAAGATATATAAGATGAAGTTTGTAATAACTAGACATTGTGAAGATGTATAAGATGAAGTTTGTAATAACTAGACATTGTGAAGATGTATAAGATGAAGTTTGTAATAACTTGACATTGTGAAGATATATAAGATGAAGTTTGTAATAACTAGACATTGTGAAGATGTATAAGATGAAGTTTGTAATAACTAGACATTGTGAAGATGTATAAGATGAAGTTTGTAATAACTAGACATTGTGAAGATGTATAAGATGAAGTTTGTAATAACTAGACATTGTGAAGATGTATAAGATGAAGTTTGTAATAACTTGACATTGTGAAGATATATAAGATGAAGTTTGTAATAACTAGACATTGTGAAGATGTATAAGATGAAGTTTGTAATAGCTAGACACTGTGAAGATGTATAAGATGAAGTTTGTAATAGCTAGACACTGTGAAGATGTATAAGATGAAGTTTGTAATAACTTGACATTGTGAAGATATATAAGATGAAGTTTGTAATAACTAGACATTGTGAAGATGTATAAGATGGAGTTTGTAATAACTAGACATTGTGAAGATGTATAAGATGAAGTTTGTAATAACTTGACATTGTGAAGATATATAAGATGAAGTTTGTAATAACTAGACATTGTGAAGATGTATAAAGATGAAGTTTGTAATAGCTAGACACTGTGAAGATGTATAAATATGAAGTTTGTAAACTCATTTATGATATTTAATACCCTTCTTAATGTTGAATTTAAGGTCCATTTTATTTCAAAACATGATACAATTGGCTAATGAGAGATCACAATTATTTGTAATATGAGAGATGAAAAATTCAATCTTCTAAAAAAGAACAGCTGTGTCGAACTTGAATATGTATATAGACAACACAAACTTGTAGCAAAGCCATATTTCGGAACTTGCTTTCCTTAAACTTGTCATGAGGTAATAATGGCAATGGTAATTATGGTAACCATGAAAAATAAAATTGCCTATAGTTCATGCTACTTTTTATTTTTGAAATTAAGGTAGGAGACGGGGCAGTAATTCGGCACAAAATAAAAATACTCGGCAACATAAGTTCAGGCTTATCTTGAAGTAAAAGGACTGCCCTACATAATTTGCTATATACATGTACATGTATTTGAAAAATACAGCCAAAAAAAACAAAAACATTTTAGAACTTTAAGTACAACATAACTGAGCAACAACCAATATAATTTTTAAAGGAATAGTACATGGATATAAAATATTTAGTCTCAAACTTGGCAATGGTCAACAAGAGTATATATTTTTGAACTTAATGCATGACTTGAGATAACCCTTTCCATATTACACCAAAGGCATTCGAGTTTGGACACAATACGACCAATACTCACGAAGACGCTATTGGTATTTAAAAAAAACAACGAAAAGAAATCAGAAATATCATTTGTTGATAAAACCGAAACAACCCTCTCCATATTACACCATATATCAATTAAACTAAGTAATTATTCCAAAATGCATTTTATGGATTTTTGTGCCATCCCAAGAGGTAGTATACATTATAAATGCGTGTAGAAATCGTATTACAACAACTTACTTTATAAAACATTACTGAACCAATTCGACAAATTTTTTATTTATTAATCGTAAACTGGAAGGTTTCGCTCATTATGGTATATAATCTTTCCGATAAAATTTTATATTCTAAAATTCATTATCATAATTAAAATATATCATTTCTGGAAAAAAAATACCAAAGAATGTTCGAATCTTAGTCAAGCTAAAAGGCAGAAAACTGAAGGGTTTTACTTACCCTGTAGTTGTGTTATGAAACACAATAAAAACACGAAACAGTGCAGCATCGCCATAGTTCTACTAAACGTTAATGTAGATTACAAATGATATTTAATTGATGAAAGATCACGCAATATAGAATACCCTCAGAATTCTCCCTGGCAACTTTTTGTTTTGTTATAAAAATACAAATTGATCAGAAAAAATACTTTGTTTCTTCCGAAGTTATAAAGGAAATGAAAGAAAGAAGTAATTGTCCTTTCAAGAAGATATAAGAAGGAGAAAAGACAACTGACGAACGATTGTCGATAATAAGCATTAATAGATAACATTATTTTAATTTCTGTTAAAGTCGAAGTGAACTGTCGGGTTTTTCAAGCTGGTTTCTCCTGGTCGGGGATGCAGGTAGGCGGGACTGATGTAGAAGAGCGCCTAAGCGTTCCAATGGAACAACAAACCGAGACTCCGTATGCTACAGACTGTGCATGTTGAAGAAAGTTGGGATGGGCATCGCAACAGGAGTAATCTTATGTCGCTGTCCTGGCAAATTTCCTTCCTCATTGCACACTGCATAGTTTATATGCCCAGAAGGTGCAGAACAGGGACGTGACTTCAGCGTCAACTTTTTAAAGTCTGTTACTAACGGACTCAATAACAACATTTCTCGCTCTTATCTAATGTAACTTGTAACAGAGCCAAACCCTGATTTAATTACTGATGTTACTAATTGTTGTTGGTTCCATAATTTTTTAACTTCTAATGATGAAGGTATATCAGATCATACATGCGACAGTGAGGGCAACCCTGATATCTAAGATCCAACGCAATATATGAATAAAAGTTCTTCACATAAGCAAAATTTTGTAGAAACATATCCACTATAATTAAAGTATCTAAATATATATATTAATCTTGTAACAGAAGAAAAAATGTATAAAATGATTTATTGTAAATACTCAGCAAATATTAAGTTAAGTTATTTAATAAGTTATTGAAATATTGTACTTTTATACATGAATGGAATTAATTTTATTTATTTCTTTGTTTATTTAGATATCAAAAGAACAATGTTACAGTAGAACAAATTGGAATAATTCTGAGGCACGACCAACCGAGCTATCATATTTATTCAACTCAACTGACTGGAACTCTGTCTTCCAGTTAAATACGTTTTTAACAGTAAATGAAACAAAGTGCATAATACGGAAATCTTGATATCAAAATCTGCAGAAACGAATTTGGTGAAAAGGAATTGTGGCAACTGATTAAATGTCATGCCCTTCATAGTAGGCTAATGCTGCTGTCCTGGCATAATTTCCCTCATTGAACACTGCATGGCTTGCCCGTCTTCATTAGCCCATAAGGTATAGAAGAGTAGGACGAAAAACTCCATTCTTCTCAATTTCCTTCCCTTATTCATGATGGCATACTATTCTACGGAGCCAGAAATATAGAGAAAAACATTTTTTTTTTTTTTTTTTTTTTTTTTGATTTTTTAAATTTTATCTTTGTTTATCGATCCCATGTTGAGAATCCCGACGAAACTATTTTCAACAAATCCACCAAGCTCGCCCTATCATGTAAAGTGTACAGCACTCTAAATACATCTGGATCAAACAAAGGCAGTGCCTCTGTCACAATTAAATAATAAAATCCTAAAATGATGTTCACTTAGTCACCACCCCACCTCTCTCTCTAACTTTTCAACCTCCCTTATTCTTCTGGAACCTTCCTGACATATAGAAAAATGCTAATTTCGTACCAATTTTTAAAAAAGGGAGACGAGTCCATTGCTATAAGTATTGACAAATATCATTACTTAGTTCTCTTGGCAGCAAAGTATTCGAGAAGTGCTTATTTAAACCCTTTACAGCTTTTTCTAGAAGCAAAGCAACTCACATCTTTCAAATCAGGATTGAGACCTAACAACAGTACATTTTATCAGCTTGTTGTTATTTCTAACTATGTATTAAAAGGTCTCAACGAAGGCAAAGACGTTAAGGCAGTTTT
>CM060200.1:38540690-38556600 GCA_030562195.1 Nipponacmea schrenckii | reverse complement strand
GCTCTGTCATGTTTGTAGAGTGATTGGTGTTTCCTAACAATTGATTTCTTAATGTCTGTTGTAGAAGGTTTATTCAACAGTTTTAAATGACAGGTTAAGCTTTTGGTTAGAAGAACAAAATGGTTTCAGGAAGGGACGTAACTGTACAGACCATATTTACGCTTTATCAAATATTGTGAAAAATAAACTCAGTTCTAAGCAAAGCACATTTGCATGTTTCGTCGATATGAAAAAATGTTTTGATACCGTAAATAGACAACTCTTGAATTACAAACTACGGAATATTGGAATTGGTGGCAATTTTTTGCAGAGTATCACTTCTCTTTATAACGGTGTTTAGGATCTGTTCGACTTAACAATTACTATACACCTTGGTTTCCTATATCGCAAGGGGTCAAGCAAGGTTGTGTACTATCCCCAACATTATTTTCTATCTTTGCCAATGATCTGATCAGCGAAATCAATAATGTAGGGTGTGGTGTACACATTGATAATAGAATGATATCGATTCTAATGTATGCAGACGACATTGTGCTGCTTTCCCCGAATGAACGCGGTCTGCAGAAACAATTAGATGTCCTGAACACGTGGTGTAACAAATGGAAGCTAAGTGTTAACGAGGAAAAAACTAAAATTTTACACTTCCGAAATAGGAAAACTGCTAAAAGTGAAATTAAGTTTAATTGTGGTAACTTAGACTTAAAGTACTGTGAAAGATATAAATATTTAGGTTTATTAATAGACGAACACTTAGACTTTAATTGTAGCGCAAAAGAACTGGCAAAATCCGCCTCTAGAGCTCTAAGCGCACTCTTCCTAAAGTTTAATCATGCTGGAGGTATGGACTACGATGTGTACGTCAAACTCTATAAAGCCATAGTAATTCCTATTTTGACGTATTGTGCAGGTATCTGGGGAATAAACTCGCATAAATGTGTAAATGCTGTGCATATGAGGGCATGTAAGTTCTTTTTAGGAGTCCCAAGGCGATGCTCAAATCTCGCTGCTAGGGGTGATATGGGATGGCCAAATGCTGAAACATTATTGAAAACGGAAGTGTTTAGGTTTTGGAAAAGACTTGAGAAAAGCACGAGTGATATCTGCAAGTCGGTGCACACATGGTCTATCAAAAGACGATCATCGTGGGACTATCGTGTGCTACAGCTAGGTAGAAAATTGAATGTTTTTGATATAAATGACATACTTAATTTTGCACAACTTAAAATAGTGTTATGGAACAACAATCAGCTGGAGTGGCACTCGCTTTTATGGAAGGACGATAGGCATGTGAACGGCAACAAACTTAGGACTTACAGGTTATTAAAAACTCTATAGAAGTTGATGATTATGTTTATAAAGTCAAAAACCGGACCCATCGAAGAACATTGTCATCATTCAGAGCAGTTTGTCTGCGACTCAATATAGAGATTGGACGTAACGCTATACCACCAGTTCCTTAAAATGACAGACTTTGTGAAATGTGCAAGGATAACTGCATTGAAAATGAGGCACATTTCCTCATCAAATGTGAATTTTATAAGGACATTAGGGAAGAATTGTTCTCCGAGGCAAAAATTTTAGATTTATTTACTTTTTACCTACTTTGTATTTTTCTTTTTAATGTACTTTTATGTATAGTGTCTCATAAGCCTGCAAGGCTGGACACCAATATTATAGTATATATTTATAATGATTCAGTTAATTGTTAATGGTGTGTGACACTTAAATAAACTAATGCTTCTTCTTCTTCTTCTTCTTCTTCTGTAAGAGGAGATTATAGACATTAATCAATCGAGAAACATTTATTATTAACAATAAGCTTTAACTTTAATTGTGTTCTGAGAAAATAACTACGTTAATTTAGTTAATTAAAAGATTATAAATATTATTCGTTTTAGGTTGAACATATCGGTGAATTTCTCGGATTGTTATAGCAAATTTCCTTTAAATTAAATCAGGGGTGCTCAATCCACTAATCCTTTTAAACCCCAAATCCTTAAATCCCCTGCTGGCAAAAGAGGAACTCCCCGTTCAATTTTTTTCAAGGATCCGTAATTACTTTAACGTCTTGAACATAAAAATCCCCACTTTTCATTTTTTTTTAGGTTTACATTTAAATCATGTTAAAATATAACCTGACAGAAAAAGGAAAAATATTAACTGTATATATTTTTAAATTAGTAAAAAATTTTTTTCTTTTGATATAAATTTTGAAATATAATGATATAGACGAAGACAAATTTTTGAATTAACAATAAACTTTTGTAATTGGCTGATGGACGGTTTGGGTTATGTATATAGTGACGATTATGATATAGTAAAGAGTTTAAAAATATTTTAAAGACAATTTCATTATCAAAGCTAATTGTTAATTGTGGCAGTATCTGCTTTGATTGGATTGACATCAACAAATCTATAGTAACACCAATCAATCAAAAAACATGGCAACAGAATAAAGAACAAAAAAATAAAATCTCATAACCACAATTTTCATCAAATGGTAAAAAACGGGAACGGTAATTTTGTATAATTATAGCCAAAGGACGTAAAAAACGTTTAAGTAAAAGGGGAAGAAAAATTTAAAAATTTGCATCAAAATTTTAAAAAAATTTTCCAAAACAGAAAAATTTAGTGTTTACTGGTATCTAATATGTGCTTATTGTAATAAATATTAGCACTATAAGATCTGGGGGAGACGAAAAAATAAACATTGGGAAAAAGACATTTCAAGGGGGAAAATTCCCTCAGAAAGTATTTAGTGTTTCTGGTATCTAATAAGTGTTATTGAATAAATATTTGCACAAAAAGATGCTAGGGGAGACTGAATAATAAACATTCGTTATACAGACATTTCAAAGGTAATATTCCCCCAGAAAGTATTTAGTGTTTTTGGTATCTAATATGTGCTTATTGAATAATATTAGCACTATAAGATGCTAGGAGAGACTAAAAAAAAAACAATTGGGTTTTAAGACAATTTTAAAGGGGAATATTCCATCAGAAAGTATTTAGTGTTTACTGGTATCTAATATGTGCCTTTTTGTAATAAATATTAGCACTATAAGATCTAAGGGGGGACTAAAATTTAAAATCGTTTACAAACATTTCAAAGGTAATTTTTCCATCAGAAAGTATTTGTGTTTACTGGTATCTAATATGTGCTTATTGTAAAAATATTAGCACTATAAGATCTAGGGGAGACTGAATAAAAAACAACCGTTATACAGACATTTCAAAAGGGAATATTCCATTAGAAAGTATTTAGTGTTTATTTTTATCTAATATGTGCCTTTTTAAAATTTTTACCGAGTGGTGGAAAGCTGTTTTTTTCAAAATTTTTAACATTATTCCTTAGGATTTTTGGGGTTTTTTTTGGGTTTTAAAAGGGTTTTTGGTTTTGGGACATAAACGGGGGGAATTTCTTGGTTTTTTTGGACAATTGGGTAAAAAAAATTTAATTTTAGGGCTTAATTTCCTTTTAAAAATAAATTAAAAAAATTTCCCAAGGGGCTCCAAATTAAAAAATCGTCAAAACAAAGGAATTTTTCCCCAGGTAAATTTTGTGTTTATTAATCTTTTCTTATTTTAAAAAATTAGATAAAGACAGGGGGCTAAAAATTCACTTTAAGCTTTAAAGGGGAAAAATTCCCCCCAAAAATTTAAAGTTTTTTGGGAAAAAGGTGCCCAGCAATAAATAATTAGACCATTTAAAAACTAAAATAAACCCCCCCCCCAGTTATGCAGAAAAAGGTATTTAAATTATCAGGAAAATAATTTTTTTTACGGACAAACTTTTTCCCCAAAAAAACAATAAATGTAAAAAATTCAGTTTGCCCCGAAATTTTAAATTTAATAAAATAATTTTTTTTTATTATCCCCCAAAAAAGGCTTATTGTAAAAAAAGAAAAGATCGGGGGGAAAAAATTTAAAAAAACATTTTTTAAAAACAAAATACAAAAAAGTAAACACGGGACAAAAACATTTTAAAAATAGGAAAAACAACAATAAAAAAACAGGAAAAAACATTTAAAAGGAATATTTATAGAAGGGGAATTTTTGGGTTTTTATTCCCTTTTGGCAATTTTTTTTCCTTAAAAATGCCCGGGAATTAAAACATTCGAAAAAATTTAAAGGGGAAATTAAAAAATTTTTTGTAGGGTTTTTTAAAATTTCTTTTGTAAAAAATTTTGGGCCAAAAAGGGGAGGGGAATTAAAAATTTTAAAGAACAAGGGTAAAATTCCCTGGAAAAATTTTTTCAATTTTCTTAGTTTAAAAATTTTCCAAAGATTGGGGGGTGAATAAAAAACATTTTTTTTAATTTAAAAATTCAATAAAATTTGAAAATTTGGAAAATTGTTTTTTTGCCATTTTTAAAAATTACCGTACCAACAAAAAATGTTAAAAATTTAAAAGGAATTTTATGAAAAATTTTTTTTAAAAAGGGTTCTAATATTTTTATTTGAAAATTGGAAAAATTAAAGGGGGACAAAAAAAAAACATTTCGTTTTCGACATTTTTGGGAAAATTAAAAATCTGTTTTTTTTTCGGTACTTTTTTTGAATAAAAATTTGTTTAGATTTTTAAAAATGAAAAAAACTTTTTTCAAATTTCAAAGGGTTTTTTATCAAAAGGTAAAGTGTTTCGGGTTTTTAAAGTCTTACTTTAAAACTTTGGTTTTAAATTTTTGGGAGATGAAAAAATTGTTTACCGACTTTCAAAGGAAAATTCCCTCCCCCAAAAATTTGTCTTGGATTTAAATTGGGTTAATTTTAAAAAGACTATAAAACTGGGAACTTAAAAAATAAAATTGGGTTTTAAGACATTTCAAAGGAATATTCCATCAGAAAGTATTTAGTGTTTATTTTATTAATATGTGCTTATTTTTAAAAAAATATTAGCACTATAAGATGTAGGGGAGACTGAATAATAAACCTTTGTTATACAGAATTTCAAAGGTAATTTTTCCATCAGAAAGTATTTAGTGTTTACTGGTATCTAATATGTGCTTATTGTAATAAATATTAGCACTATAAGATGCTAGGGGAGACTGAATAATAAACATTCGTTATACAGACATTTCAAAGGTAATATTCCATCAGAAAGTATTTAGTGTTTACTGTGTATCTAATATGTGCCTAACCCAAGGTCTTTTACCAGATGCTGGGTGAATAATCTGTTTTTTCAAAGTCAACATTATTACCTTAGGAAGGGCTATGACTGGTTCAAAGATATGGTTTGCGCACATCAAACGAGAATCTTCGTTGCGCATATTCTGTGCACGAATTGGTGTAAAAAACATTGAAATGGAGGGCTTCCATGCTCTAAAAACAATCCAAACCCTTCTCGCTAGTGGCTCCGAAAGGGTTAATAAGCAGTCAACGACAACTAGAATTAGCTATGCACAGCCTAATCTAGTGTCGATAACTCTTTTCTCTATGATAAAAATGAGAGTAAAGAAAGTATTCGACTTAAAAGAAAAATAAAAATGCAAAAAGCTTGAACGGGGAATCGTACATCCACCTCAAAGTTGCCGAGAAAAAGGTTGCCTGAGACAATAAATACAGCAAGACCTTTAGAACTTAATAGAAATCCCCCCCCCCCCCCGTCCACCATGTCTATAAGCAGAAAATGGTAGTTTGCAATTTTGCAATTATACATGGAAGTAACTATTATTACGACAAACTACCCAACAAACAACAGATACATGTAAATTCAGTTTGCTCCAGAAATTTATTTAATAAAATAATAAATCTTTATTATCCCAAAAAGGACAATTCATTGTACAACAAGAGAGATCGGAACAAATACTAAAAACATATACAAAACATAAATACATACAAAATAGGAAACAAACATACACTCATACAGAACAGGAAACAAACATAGAAAGAACGTATTTATAGAAGTGACATGGTTTTTATTCATTAGAGCAATGTTTTCCTCCAGACCTGCCTTTAAATATGCGAATACTCAAGGGAATAAATGAGTGTAGGTTTCGATTGCATTTTGCTGGAGGGGCAAGAAATCTTTGGCCAGAGGGGAGGGGGATGTAATTTTCAGACAGAACATGAGTATAGTCATGGAGGAGTTTTTCAGTTTTCTTAGCTAAATGGTTTTCAAAGATTGAGCTGAGTGATTTACATTTTGTATTTGTTAGTTTACTGCATATATTGACAATTTGAGAAAGCTTGTTTTTGTTTGCGATAGAAAGATTACCGTACCAACAGAGAATGTTAAAAGTTAGGACACTTTGTATGAAGGATGAGTAAAACAGTTGCATAATGGTTTTATCGATATGGAAGGAATTAAGGCGGCGCAAAAAAATATAAAACCGTTTACGATACTTTTTGTAAATAAAATCTGTATTTTCGGTCCACGTTAGTTTTGAATCCAATATAGTTCCTAGATATTTATACTGATCAACAATCTCAATTTCACAGTTATTTATCACAATCGGCTGGAGAAGATGCTTTCGTTTCCTAAAGTCAATTACTAATTCTTTGGTTTTATTTGTGTTCAGATGCAAGAAATTGTCTTCACAGTATTTTGCAAATTTTTGGATATCATCCCGATATAGTTTGTCTGATTCACCATCGCTAAGTTTTCCAACCAGAGACGTATCATCTGCGAACTTGATAAGGAGACAATTTTCAGCTTTACTTTTGCAACTGTTTGTGTAGAGAATGAACAGAATTGGTGAAAGAACACAACCTTGTGGGGCTCCTGTCGAGGACATGCTCATATCAGACTTTGCATGATTTACTGACACAAATTGGGAACGATTTATCAGAAAAGATTCAATCCATTTAATCAGATGAGTATTAACATTTAGTAGAGCAAGTTTACTCATAAGAAGATGCGGCTGGATTGTGTTAAAAGCCGAAGAGAAGTCGGCCATTAATATTCTTACATATGAGTGTTTATTTTCTAGATGGAAGTAGACATTATGTAATAGTGTCAGTATGGCATCATCTACGCCCCTTTTTGGTCTGTAGGCAAATTGCAAAGGGTCTAGGAGATGTTGAACTTCAGAAAGTAGTAATCTTTTTACAATCCGTTCAAAACATTTCATCAAAATTGAGGTCAGGGCAATCGGTCTATAGTCATTTGTTTCTTTCGGATTTTGATTTTTAGGGACAGGCACTATTTTAGAAGATTTCCACAATTTTGGGATGTAGTTTGAGAGTAAAGATTCCTGATAAATGAATAAGACGATGTCACACAGTTGATCGGAACACTCTTTTAACACAATGCATTAACGGTGCCCTAACAACCTAACTTATAAAGGGATAGGGGTGACCATATCTTACATTTTCAAAAAATTAAAAATAAAATAATTGGTCTTTATCATGACGTTATAATTAAACTACATAACACAATCGTATGACGTCATAAGAAACATATTTCCATTGCTGAAAAGACGCAATATCAATTTTCTCTGCGATTTTTGAGGATTTTTCTGAATTTCAAGGTGAGATATGTTTACAAACTGAAGTATTTTACGTTAAAACACTGCTGTTAATCGTCGGATTATAGTGTACAAGATAACTCCTAACTAATAGAGTTTGCGAGGTTAATTTCAATTCATTTGAAATTGGGAATTTGAAAATTTAGTTTTGGGAAGTTGTCCTACAATTTGTTCTACTTTTTGATTAAAGCTATTTAAAGTCACAGTTACTTTTATATATAAATCAAATATTTCTGAGTTGACACCTTTCCAATCTTTGTCTTGATCGTAAAACGGTCATAAAAAATGTATCATTCTCTAAACATAGAAAAATAAAAACCTAATATTTATCCATATCTATAGAATTATTTCGACATAAACTATATAATATCATCCACAGAAAAAGTTTCTAATCCGGGCAGTAACCACATCAAGGCAAATAATGTATCACTACATTAAAAATAATTGTTTATTAATAATATTTTGATGTACTCGAGTATAATACCGCTTCTAGAAGTTAGCAAATTTATATTAAAATATGAAGATTTTTCATCTTTTCCAGAATGCCCAAGAAATACAAGCCCCATCCGCCATTTATTGGTTTTGGTGAGACTCCTAAGTATGTCAATCCGTGCATGACAGTGGAGGAATACAAGTATTACGAAAGAGAGTTCTTTGGATTCCTGGAAGATAAACCAGAAGAAACACCTAGCCTCTTTCAAAGATTCAAGCGTTTTACAGGAATTTCCAAAATCACCAAAAATGAAGGTAAGGTACGCTTGTAGCTTGTTAGTTATTTCACTGGACAATCACAACGAGGCTACAAATACACCTCAGGGCAAAATATATATGTGTTTCAATATGAAACTTTCTGGGATGTGAAAATCCTGTAGTACCAGTTTAACATCTAAAACTTGTTCCTATCCTGAATAGTCTATCTATTCTATTTAGTTCAAGTACCGACCATCAAGAACAATGTTAAATTTGAAGGAGCAACTGACGATAACATGGATTGTTTGATAAATTCTGGTAAAACAACTCCAAGATCTATTACTAAACTAGTTGTCAAGACAGAAGATACAGCTACACAGACTGAAGGTGTCGCTACTTGTGATGAGGAAGGTAAGATATCAGGATGTTTGAAAACTTATTTCTAGGGGTTTCTGGAACAAACTTGATAACTGGAAGTGACTGTGTGACAATACACCTGAATGGAAGTTAGAGGGTATCTGTATAAAACTCAATTATAATACTAGTATTAAATCCATAGAGTGGTGAGAATCTTGTTTATTTGACTACCGTTTGATATTTCTGGCTTTAAATTTCATTTACTTATTTTTTCAGTTCAAACGGTTAAACCACAAAGACGAGTTCTGAAGTCTTTCAGGCGATTCTTCCGATCCTGCAAGTGCTTCAGAACAGAAGAGTAACTCATATAACTCGTCTGGGAAGATCTGTAGAATGAGCGTTCACTGGTCAACTAAACCACTCGTCAGTTTGGAATGGAATGATTGGATAGATATAGACGTGTGCTTTGAATGGATACAGAAAGACATTAAAATTGTGTGACTGTGTATGAGAGATGTAATATCTGTGACAGTTGAAATCAATAGTACGTAAGGGTGTGTATTTGATAATGTGTGTATCGGGTGGTCTATGTCTGGCATGGGGGGAATAGGGTAGAGTGCGTGCGTGTGAGTTGCCGTGGCTAATAGATGATAGGGAGGGTTTGTGTATGTGTGTAAGGATGTGCTTAGAGGGGAAGGGAGTTTGTTGGGGTAATAGGGTCGGGATTATTTTGGAATGTGTTTTGGGTTTGTACAAATATAAAGGAACTGTGAGGGAGTTTTGTTAGAGATTTGGTTCTATTGATTGGAAACATAAATAGTTAAACCTTAGAGCAATCTAAACACATATTGTTATAAATTATTATTATTATTATTATTATTATTATTATTATTATTATTATTATTATTATTATTATTATTATTATTATTATTATTATTATACATGTTTTTATCGTGCACTTTTCACATACGTGTTCAAATACACTGTACAATAAAGGCCCTAATACATAAACTGAAAATCATAATATAAACATTCGAAGTAAAATAAACATACAATAATAAAGAACATGAAAATCAAATAACAAAAAGTACAAATGAACAAGGACACAGATAAACAGCTCAATACATTGGTAATAATTCAAAAGGAATTTTATTCTTATCACTTAAAAGCCAGATTGAAAAAATGCGTTTTTAATTTCTTTTTGATACTATGTACAGATGTTACTGATCTTAAGCTGAACGGTAGATTATTCCAAAGGAGAGGCGCCTGTACAGAAAATGAACGTTGCCCATAGGAAGCAAGTTTAGCAGTTTTGGGTTTAAGAAGCAGTTTGTTGGCACTGCGTAGCGTCGTCCAGGGGAATATATTTCCAAAAGCTTTGTTAGATACATAGGGGCTAAACCGTTTAAACATTTGAAAGTTAATAATAATATTTTAAATTCTATTCTGTATTTAACAGGGAGCCAGTGTAAATCATATAAAACTGGAGTAATATGCTCATGGAGTTTGGTTCTAGATATTAGGCGTGCTGCAGTATTTTGAACTTTGGTTAATTTTTTCATAAGTTTTTCAGGAATGCCAATAAGAATAGAGTTAAAATATCTAGACGTGATGTTATCAATGAGTTAACAAGTGCTTTTGTTGCATCTTCAGATAAATATTTACGGATTTTACCAATATTCCTTAAATTGAAATAGCAGAGTTTAGTAATATTATTCACTTGGGATTCCATGAGCATATTGCTGTCGAAAATCACACCTATATTTCTTGCTGAGGCTGACGCATTTATATTGGAATTGCCAATCACTATAGATGATATGCTTGCATTCTTTAGATGATTTTTTGATCCTAAAAGTCTTATTTCATGTATACATTCTTCTAGTTTTGATTTTGAAAATGGAAAGATGAAGAGTCTAAAGGAGAGAATGAGATATATAGTTATAAAATTTTCAATTGTTATAAGTATCTTATTATGTTTGACATTTCATATTAAAGATTTTCATATTTGGAGTCTTTTGGTTTTTTTTATTAATGATGGTTCGGAATGATTCAAGGTTCGAGAAGAGAAGACTTAATTGCCAAAATTCCTTGAAATTGAGTAAAATGGCTCAAATTAGACTAATCAGGCATTTTTCCCCAGGAATTCGACGATTGTTTACTTCTAAAAAGTGACTATAAATAAAAGATGAAAGAGCCTTCCATCAGCTTTATTATCAGAAATTCACAAACAAAACTCACATCGAGCAGATCAAGATAACGGTTAACCCATAGTGCACACCAATGTATGGTAAAATACGCATCAATGTATAGTATATACCCGAGTATAATGCGAAAAAATGTATAGTATAAAGAGTATAATTAAACCAATGTATAGTATAACCGAGTATAATCACGCATTATAGTATATACCGAGTTAATGCACGCCAGTGTATAGTATACACCGAGTATATCCCGCCATGTATAGTATACACCGAGTATAATGCACCCAGTGTATAGTAAAACCCGAGTATAATTACGCCATTTATAGTATATACCCGAGTATAATGCACGCCAGTGTATAGTAAATCCGAGTATAATGCCCCAGTGTATATATAACCGAGTATAATGTGCACCAGTGTATAGTATATCCCAGTATAATGCCCCAGTGTATAGTATACACGAGTATAAGGCACCAATGTATAGTATACACCGAGTAAAATTTCACGCCATTTATAGTATATCCCAGTATAATGCACGCCAGTGTATAGTATACACCGAGTATAATGCCCCAAAATGTATAGTAACACCGAGTATAAGGCACCAGTGTATAGTATATACCCAAAAAATGTCGGTGTATAGTTTAAGAGATAAGCAGCCGTGTTATAAATACCCGAGTATAATGCACCCTGTATATATATAATATAATTAATTATATATATTTATATAATAATTATATATAATATATTAAACCCCATTATATATACACCCGAGTATAATGCACCCCAGTGTATAGTATACCCAGTTAATGCACGCCAGTGTATAGTATACACCCGAGTATAATGCACGCCAGTGTATAGTAAACCCGAGTTTTAAGACCCAGTGTATGTATACACCCGAGTATAAGTAAAAAAATGTATAGTTTCGGTTTTGTATGTTTTTTTTGGGTTTTTTATGGGGGGCAGAAGGGAAGACAGGTTCGGGGGGTATGGGATTTACTTATGCTCATTGTTTTGTTTGGCCTAATTTTTTTTACCCGAAATAAAAAATTTTTATTATTTTTATTATTTTTAATTTTTATTATTTTTAATTATTTTTAATTAATTTTTAAATTATTTTTAAATTTTTATTTTTAACATCCGAGTATAATGCACGCATGTATAGTATACACCCAAGTTTAATGCACGCCAGTGTATAGTATACAACGAGTATAATCCCGCCATGTATAGTATAACCCGAGTATAATGACGCCATGTATGATACACCCGAGTAAAAAGACGCCAGTGTATCGAGTATAATGCCCCAAAAATGTATAGTATACCCGAGTATAATCCCGCCAATGTATAGTATACATCCGAGTATAATGCACGCCAGTGTATAGTATAATCCCGAGTATAATGCACGCATGTATAGTAAAACACCGAGTAAAATGCACGCCAGTGTATAGTATAACCCGAGTATAATGCCCCAAAAATGTATAGTATACACCGAGTATAATGCACGCCAGGTATAGTAAAAACCCCGAGTATAATGCACGCCAGTGTAAGTATACACCCGAGTATAATGCCCCAAAAATGTATAGTAACATCCGAGTATAAGCACCCAAATGTATAGTATACACCGAGTATAATGCACGCCAGTGTATAGTATAACCGAGTATAATGCCCCAAAAATGTATAGTATAACCGAGTATAATGACCCCAAATGTATAGATACATCCGAGTATAAGCACCCAGTGTATAGTAAAAATACCGAGTATAATGACGCCAGTGTATAGTAACCCCGAGTATAAGCCCAAAAATGTATAGTATAACCGAGTATAATGCACGCCAGTGTATAGTATAACCGAGTATAATGCACCCCAAATGTATAGTATAACCGAGTATAATGCACCCAGTGTATAGTATATCCCAGTATAAGGGACGCCAGTGTATAGTAAAACACCGAGTATAAGCACCCAGTGTATAGTAAAACCGAGTATAATGCACGCCAGTGTATAGTAAAACCCCAGTATAATGACGCCAGTGTATAGTAAACATCCGAGTATTAAGCATCCCAGTGTATAGTATACACCCGAGTATAATGCCCCATGTATAGTTATCCCCGGTATAAGCACGCCGTGTATAGATTCCCCCGAGTATAATGTAGCCATGTATATATAATATATTAAATATTATATATATAATATAATTAATTATATAAAATATATTAAATATTATATATATACCCGATATAATGCACCCCAGTGTATAGTATAACCCAGTTAATGCACGCCAGTGTATAGTATAACCGAGTATAATGCACCCAGTGTATAGTATTTTCCCAGTATAATGACGCCAGTGTATGTATACACCGAGTTTTAAGACCCAGTGTATGTATACCCCCGAGTATAATGCACGCCAGTGTATAGTATACCCAGTATAATCCCGCCATGTATAGTAAACATCCGAGTTTTAAGCACCCATGTATAGTATACACCCGAGTATAATCCCAAAAAAATGTATAGTTTTTTTTGGTTTTTTTACGTGTTGTTTATAAGGGGAGAATAAGCACCGTCGGTGGGTATAGGATTTATCGATGTTTTGATATTGTATGGCCAATTTTTTTACCCGAAATAAAAAATTTTTATTATTTTTATTATTTTTAATTATTTTTAATTTTTATTTTTATTTTTATTATTTTTATTATTTTTAATTATTTTTAACCCGATATAATGCACGCAGTGTATAGTATAACCCAAGTTTAATGCACGCCAGTGTATAGTAAACCGAGTATAATGCACGCCAGTGTATAGTATATACCCGAGTATAATGTACGCCAGTGTATCGTATACACCCGAGTATAATGTACGCCAGTGTATCGTATACACCGAGTATAATGCACGCCAGTGTATAGTATACATCCGAGTATAATGCGCACAAATGTATAGTATACATCCGAGTATAATGCACGCCAGTGTATAGTATACACACGAGTATAATGCGCACCAGTGTATAGTATATACCCGAGTATAATGCACGCCAGTGTATAGTATACACCCGAGTATAATGCACGCCAGTGTATAGTATATACCCGAGTATAATGTACGCCAGTGTATCGTATACACCCGAGTATAATGTACGCCAGTGTATCGTATACACCGAGTATAATGCACGCCAGTGTATAGTATACATCCGAGTATAATGCGCACAAATGTATAGTATACATCCGAGTATAATGCACGCCAATGTATAGTATACATCCGAGTATAATGCACGCCAGTGTATAGTATATACAGCCGAGTATAATGCACGCCAGTGTATAGTATACATTCGAGTATAATGCGCACAAATGTATAGTATACATCCGAGTATAATGCACGCCAATGTATAGTATACACCCGAGTATAATGCACGCCAGTGTATAGTATACACCCGAGTATAATGCGCATCAATGTATAGTATACATCCGAGTATAATGCACGCCAGTGTATAGTATATACCCGAGTATAATGCACGCCAGTGTATAGTATATACACCGAGTATAATGCACGCCAGTGTATAGTATATATCGAGTATAATGCACGCCAGTGTATAGTATATACCCGAATATAATGCACGCCAGTGTATAGTATATACACCGAGTATAATGCCCGCCAGTGTATAGTAAATATCCGAGTATAATGCACGCCAGTGTATAGTATATACACCGAGTATAATGCACGCCAGTGTATAGTATATACCCGAGTATAATGCACGCCAGTGTATAGTATATACACCGAGTATAATGCACGCCAGTGTATAGTATATACACCGAGTATAATGCACGCCAGTTTATAGTAAATATCCGAGTATAATGCACGCCAGTGTATAGTATACACCCGAGTATAATGCACGCCAGTGTATAGTATATATCCGAGTATAATGCACGCCAGTGTATAGTATACACCCGAGTATAATGCACGCCAGTGTATAGTATATACCCGAGTATACTGCTAGCCAGTGTATAGTATACACACGAGTATAATGTGCACCAGTGTATAGTATATACCCGAGTATAATGCACGCCAGTGTATAGTATATACCCGAGTATAATGCACGCCAGTGTATAGTATACATCCGAGTATAATGCGCGCCAGTGTATAGTATACATCCGAGTATAATGCGCACAAATGTATAGTAAACATCCGAGTATAATGCACGCCAGTGTATAATATACACGCAAGTATAATGCACGCCAGTGTATAGTATACACCCGAGTATAATGCACGCCAGTGTGTAGTATATACCCGAGTATAATGCACGCCAGTGTATAGTATACAGCCGAGTATAATGCGCACCAGTGTATAGTAAACACAGAGTATAATGCACGCCAGTGTATAGTATATACCCGAGTATAATGTACGCCAGTGTATCGTATACACCCGAGTATAATGTACGCCAGTGTATCGTATACACCCGAGTATAATGCACGCCAGTGTATAGTATATACCCGAGTATAATGCACGCCAGTGTATAGTATATACACCGAGTATAATGCATGCCAGTGTATAGTATATAACGAGTATAATGCACGCCAGTGTATAGTATACACCCGAGTATAATGTGCACAAATGTATAGTATACACCCGAGTATAATGGACGCCAGTGTATAGTATATAACGAGTATAATGCACGCCAGTGTATAGTATACACCCAAGTATAATGCACGCCAGTGTATAGTATACATCCGAGTATAATGCACGCCAGTGTATAGTATACACCCAAGTATAATGCACGCCAGTGTATAGTATACAACCGAGTATAATGAAGAGTAACTCATATAACTCCTCTGGCAAGATCTGTAGAATGAGCGTTCACTGGTCAACTAAACCACTCGTCAGTTTGGAATGGAATGATTGGATAGATATAGACGTGTGCTTTGAATCTTTAATGGATACAGAAAGACATTAAAATTGTGTGACTGTGTATGAGAGATGTAATATCTGTGACAGTTGAAATCAATAGTACGTAAGGGTGTGTATTTGATAATGTGTGTATCGGGTGGTCTATGTCTGGCATGGGGGGAATAGGGTAGAGTGCGTGTGTGTGAGTTGCCGTGGGTAATAGATGATAGGGAGGGTGTATGTATGTGTGTAAGGATGTGCTTAGAGGGGAAGGGGAGTTTGTCGGGGTTATGGGGTCGGGATTATTTTGGAATGTGTTTTGTGTTTGTACAAA
>CM060200.1:38516306-38540190 GCA_030562195.1 Nipponacmea schrenckii | reverse complement strand
CCCCTATTTTTTCCACGGCACCTCACACACACGCACTCTACCCTATTACCCCATGCCTCCCCCCACACATAGACCACCCGATTTGATACTTAACAATTTTGGTAAAAGACCATTAGAATTTTGTAAATCTGTTAATCGTCTTGATTCCGATAGAGGTTCAAGTGTAGTTGATTATGTGCTGGTTGATAATGCAATCTTCAATAATCTAGCTTCATTTAAGGTTGGGGAGATATCTGAATTATCAGATCACTGCCCTGTTTGCTTCGATATTCATTTTGAACGGTTATCTCCCACCCTCGACATTGACCTTTCACCTCAAAGTAACACGGTTTGCATAAAATGGGATTTCACTAAACTTGAGGTTGTTAAAAAATCGAAGATGTAAAATTAAAAACAATCGTTTAAGAAAACCAAATAATCTGAAACGAAACGATTGGTTCGATTCAAAATGCAAATTAGCTAGACAATCGTTTCACACAAGTAGAAATGTATTTATCAAAAAACATTCTCAAGAAACTAGGGAAGTTTTCTGTCAACGCATCAGTGTTCTCCATAAGACAAACCCTAATCAATTTTGGAAAGTCTTAAAAGATCAAAAAATTAAATTGTCCAATTCTAAACTGTCTGTTGGTGATTTAATAAATATATTTTTGAATAGTATGTAACATAATATATTATTTATAACTAATTTTTCGTAATTTAGAATTCCATTTTTTTTTGTATTTATAGATCTGTTTTGTTTGAAATATTAAATCTGTAAGTGATTTTGGAAGTTTGTTTTTAAACACCCACATAATATGGTCGTATATTGTCGTTACCCCTGTCTGTATGTCCGTCCGTTCGTGCGTCCGTCCATAATTGTTGTGGACACGGTAGAGAGCTGGTTTCTTGGTCGATTTTGACGAAACTTGGTGTGAGTCTTTGTAATCACCCAAGGATGAAACCTATTGAAAATCAGACCAATCGAAAACTTATTTTCTATGAGTTGAATATAACCAAATCAGACCAATCAGAAAATATTAAATGTGAGTTATTGCCCTTGTTCATGAAAACGTGTGTACCTCAACATGTTATTCTTCGTCGGACGAAGTGTTTACATAGGCCTATAAATGCAGGACTTTAAAAACATACTGCGATGCAAATAAATAAATAAATTTATTTGTGTGATATAGTTATGAATCGAACCCAGACGTGCACAAAGAGTTTACAGTGTATTAGCACTTTGGACTAAACTGAAAGTATCTATCTACATCAAAACAACAGTAAATCTCTCGTCTAAATGTTTTAAATTGGACATTAATGTGCCTGGCCATACTTTATAAATTGTACCCTAATGCGCACCTCGTCAATTAACATGCAGCCTTGAGATATACTAAGGGCGGACAATATCAATATGGAGCAAACTTACAATAATTATAGCAATAGCAACTGTGTATAATAATGTCTGCTATTATAAAAGTCAATTTACTGGAACTCCTTTACCTAATACTTCATTACTGAAACAGACCACTTGTCACACTGATCTTAGAAATGGTGAACACTGCTGAATCAATAGATTCTTGGGTTTTTTGGTGCACACTAAGCTTTGAATAATAAAGGAGTAAATGGTTTAGTGCTAACATTGTTCAAAACCTTGGCCGAATTAATGGTATTGAATAAAGATTCATAATCATCAGAAGGTGGTAAAAATCTCAATATTCAGAATTAATATTTCAATTTATGAATACCATGTACCAAAACCTACAGAAATGCGTCCCTGAACTTATCTGAATCTTTTAACTTTAAAAAGCCTACCATTAATTGTTATACGCCAAAACTATTTTACAAACTTACGTAAATTTCATGGATCATGGAGCCCCTTGTAAATACCGTTAATTATTCTTATCGACAATTTAAATGATATATAATTTTAAAAGATAATTTGTAACCAAATGAAGGGAAGACATTCAAAATATAAACCAAGTTGCAGTCCTGTCTATTTCATTCTGGAAATTTAAAAAAGGATTTCGAATAACAACTTGGTGATTATAATTTGTCATTATTGACTGTCCTAGACATCTTTAGATACCAAGAACCGGAGCTTGTTGACTTAGCTCCTGTGCCTCTTTTGGGCTTCTTTATTGTTATTTTATGATCCTTATAGACTGTCCTAGATATCGTAGACTAAGACCTAGTCCACACACCTGTCTGGTTTAATCGCAACCAGAATCTACTTTGTTCCCTTCGTGATCAATGATCAAAAGTTACTTTCAATTTTTCCAAAATAAACCTGTCATAAGATTTTTTGGTATTTTCATTTAAAATATATTAACCAAAAATATACAAATAAATTGATTTATTGCCCTGATTTTAGACATTTGTTTGGATGTGAGATTTATTTCTTATCAATAATCTCAATAAATGGTGAGGAGGGGGTCTAAATTTTAACTATATAATGTAATTTCTTTTGTTGCAAAATATAATACATGTAAAGAAAAGAAAACCTGGATTCCTATTCATTGCTTAGCTTTTCTATCTTCTACCTGTGTTTGAATGAAATAAAAATTAATAAGGAGACAGACAGTATCTTTACGCTAGAAATTGTGACAGACTAGAATCAGTCCTCAGATGTTCCTTTATACAACAACGATAAAGATAAATATTTTGTTTTTTAATATATTTTTACTTTGTCTTGTAAAACGATTTTAATTTAAATTCTTAAAGAAGGATTTTCTGTGTCTGAGACTAGATTTCTCTGAGAAACACACTTTAAAGTACCAGATGATCAAGTGTAGTGACTTGTATAATTTCATGAAGCATTGCACAAAACCTTTTTTAATACAGTAACAGCATTTATTATTCAAACCGCCAAACTAAATGATACATTTTAGAAGATAATTTGTAACCAAATGAAGGGAAGACATTCAAGATATAAACCAAGTTGCCAGTCCTGTCTATTTCATTCTGGAAATTTAGAAAAGGACTTCTAATAACAACTTGGTGATTATAATTTTCATTTCGAACACGAATACAGAGGGATTAGATGGGGTCAACTAGGATTTGAAGTAGCTCAGCTTTCAGGACTGCGTTAAAGGCAGAATTTTTAGGGTGGTGTACAGCTTTTAGGACCAAGTCCATGGTAGTAGAACCAATTGCTTACTAGCAATAGATGATGTTGCTAACTTCAAAGATCAAGGCCAGGAGGTCATATTGACCATCTCTAGATACCAAGATCCGGAGCTTGTTGACTGAGCTCCTATGCCTCTCTGGGCTTCATTATTGTTATTTTATGATCCTTATAGACTGTCCTAGATATCGTAGACTAAGACCTAGTCCACACACCTGCCTGGTTTAATCTCAACCAGAATCTACTTTCTTCCCTTCGTGATCAATGATCAAAGGTATATTTTTGGTTACATTTATTTTTATAACTTTGTTTATCAGCAATGATGCTAATTAATAAAGTTGTTTTTTTTAATCGTGATTAAATTAGGATTGTGCAATACTTTCTCCTAAAGCTAAACGTCAACTACATCTAAACCTATTCAGTTCTAAAGGTATGATTCTTATAGAAACAGTCAGCTCAATAACATAAAATCTCTTTTAAATCCTGAAATAAATTGCAATTCTTCAAGACAAAATAAAAACCTTTGTTATATGTTGGAAAAAGGAAAAACTCTGTTGTATCTCAATTTCTACTATTGTAAAATATAAACTATCCTCTTTATTTTCATTCCATTCTATCACAGGGACGACAGAATGCAAAAAAATATGTCGTAAGTACAAGCTAAATTAAGAGGGATAATATGTAAAAAAAAATATATATATATTTCTTGAACATCCTACTTAATTGTATCTACTTGATCAAAATTAATTTGTTTTAAAAGGGTTAATGATAAATTGAAGGTACTAATTTTTAATTACACGTTTATTTCGCTTAAATCTGTTCAGTAAATTTCTTACGCTTAACAAAAACAATATAGATCTAAGATGTTTACGTAAACTTTGAAATATGCTGTAATTCAATTAACGATAGGATTTTTAAAGTTTCAACTTTTAAATATGTTCAGGGACACATTTGGCAAGATTTTGATGTGAAGTTTTCATAAATTTGAGCCAAAGAAATAATTCGGCTTACAAGATAAAAAGAACGCCCTTTAATGTTTTACACAGAAATGAGACATCTACCAAACCAATATATTTTTAAACAACACACCAAAAGTTATTAATTTTAATTCATTTTCCAGAACCAAATTGTAAGAATTCACCAATCCAGTCCATTTTAAAAGCAACAAGCCCGGAGTTACTCATTTCTATTTTCTAGAAACCATTATTTAAGCGCTAAATTTAGAACTTTTATACGAAAATTACGTGAAATAACTTCGAATAAAAATTAAATTTCAACTGATTCAAAACGGGAATTCTTGAAACTATGGAATCAACTGAGAAACTAAAGATTTAACTGAGAAACTAAAGAGTCAACTGAGAAACTAAAGAGTCAACTGAGAAACTAAAGAGTCAACTGAGAAACTAAAGAGTCAACTGAGAAACTAAAGAGTCAACTGAAAAACAAAGGAATCAACCCAAAAACGATGGTTTCAGCTGATAAACTATGATATTAACTTGCAAAACTATGGTATTTACTTCAAAAACTATGGTATTTACTTCAAAAACTATAGTATTTACTTCAAAAATTATGGTATTTACTTCAAAAATTATGGTAGAAACTTCAAAAACTATGGTAGTTAATTAGAAAACTATAATAGTTACTTAGAAAACTATGGTAGTTACTTAGAAAACTATAATAAGTAATTAGAAAACTATAATAGTTACTTAGAAAACTGTGGTAGTAACTTAGAAAACTATGGTAGTAACTTAGAAAACTGTGGTATAACTGATTATCTGGAAATGGAAGAAAACTACTGTGAAACTAGTTTTGTTAACTTATATCTTAAATGTCTTACAGACAAGAGGCAGTGCTCAAGCCACTTGACATAATCTTTAACTACGTTAAGTTATTAAAATACGCGACCTGTTGATTATGTAAAACAGAATAAAATTGTGAAGGTTACGTAGGAAATAAATAATAATAATAATCATGGAAGCTACAAACGTTCTTCTTTAGAAGATTAAAAGCTCTTAGAAGGAAAAGATGAACACATCAAAATATGCCTTATTTTCTGCCTATAAGTTTTGTATGAAAGTAATTTGAAATTTACGAATTCTGGCTGAAATAGAATCGAGATATGCTTCTAATAATTTTAAGGGCCATTTTAGCAGGTAGTAGTAGTAGTAGAACCACATAGTAGAACCACAAATATATTCCTGTCTGTCTGGATGTAGAAAGTGTGCTTTAGGTATTTGAGGTTGAAAACTGACACCGAGACAACTCCCTAAAGTACTGACACAGGCTTTAGAATTATTTATGTTACCATGTACAATAGACCCTTGGCAAAGTATATTGTATAATGATTTTTAAGTACAAATTTTTCAGTACTGATGTGAGTGTATAATGTTTTATTAATGATTGATAATACTGAAAAATTCAGTATCAAATCAATTTATTGGTTTGGAATATGTATATTGTGTTATTATTTAAAAATTAAAGAATATCACTTCTTACCTGACTCTAGTTCTCTTCGTTCTAGAATTCTGTTTACTTTCTAGAATTCTGTTTACTTTCTAGAATCATGTTTACTTTCTAGAATTCTGTTTACTTTTTGGAATCATGTTCACTTTCTGGAATTCTGAGTTTACAATCGGGCAACAGTCAAATGTTTTGTCAGATGATAAATTTTACGTTCAAAAGATCTTGGTTGGTACTAATGTAGATGACGTCGTTTCCATCTGGAATTGAAAAATTAAAATCACTGGATATAGAAATATACTATCCAAAGTTTGATGTATGTAGGCGATTGTAAAGCTTCGATTTCTCAAATAAAAATGGATTATATTTCTTTTAAAAAAGCAACAGAAAAGGACATTTTAATCCCAAATAAAAAAAAAAAACACTTACAATTCCCAGTTGATGTTTGTTGTTTATTATTATGTTCATTCCAATTCTTTTCTAATTTTTTTGCTTAAATTATCCACTGGATCTTCTTTGTAGTCTTCCTGTTTTCCTCCAATTGTGTTGACATGGAAAGAAATATAAGAATTGTTTACTTAAAAATGAAAACCAGTAACGTCATTTAAACATATAAAAACTATATCTCGACGTTTTTAAAACTTAAAAGGGTCAGAAAACAAATGATCAAAACTGACACCTGAAAATGTTTCTATAATATGCTACATTATAATAAACTCTTAAATTAGTTTTGGCGTTTAAAAATTAATGGTTTGGTTTTCGGGGTTTATATTTTACATAAATAATGATTTAGGAGTAAATATGAAACAAAACGACCCTTTACTAAATAATACTTACCAAAACATCTCCATATAACTTATTTCTTGTTGATATCCTAATCCTTAATGGCGGTTTAAACTCCCTGTACTGCTAAGGTAAAGATTTGAAAATGTTGAAACAATAGTGTGGGTGAAAAGTGTTCAGATAAAGCTCACTGTAGTGGACAAGGATTGAATGGTAGTGATTTGTGCTCAGATAGTTCAGTTTAGATTTTGCTGGTTTGAAATTCTGAACTTTTAATTGGTTTGTTTGAATTTTGATCCAATGAGAATAAACACTGTATGTGCTGGGTTTGATATTTGAAACAATGAAACAGACTGTGTTGATGAAGACAGTTTGAAGAGAAATAGATGGTGAACTTTGTTCTTAGAATTTTAAAAATAGAGATGGCCATCGTGATACGCCCACATTTATAATGGTAGCCAAGAATTATGTTGGATGGTTTTCTTCTGTTCTGTTCTAATCTGAACAAGGTTGTCATTTAAGTTTTGATTTTCTGAATATGCCACTATCAAATTCTGCTTATAGACATGGGGGAATTTCTCTTGAACACTCTTATAACGTACATGAACTATCTTGCTTGCTTTATTATTTGAAGAACCCCGAAAACATTACAAGTGTCACAATACGGAAGGTCACTGCCGCACTGTCACAGATCATCTGTAAATTTAAATCTCTGTTAATTTATGAAGTGTTCAAACAGATGAGACTTTAAATGATTCATATTCAGCTAATAATCAATAATATCTAAAATTTAACTAGTGGTCAAGTGGGAAAAACTCACTGTCCCTGCTATAAGCATTTTTTGTACAGTAACACATACTACTAAAACCCATATTAAGATGAAAAGGCTCAGAAGTTGCATTTGTACATCGATTCTGTCTTGTGACAAATGGGTCGCAGAAAACAATGAACTGACATGGATGTTCGGACAATACGTCACAGAAGGTAGTATTCGTGAGATTCAAACAAAAAATCGCAGAAAAATCGACCCACAAGGAAAAGTTGCGCAATGTATCAAACGTGCGTTCGTCCGTCGTTCCCGTCCGCAATTGCTTGTGAACGGGAGTGAGACAACAGTTTTTATCGGATTTGAATGAAACTTAATTGATGAGATCTCGAACAAGTTCGATATTGGCGATTTTTCGATGAACCGTTTTTAGTTATTGCACTTGACTTAGTCCAAACGCGTCAAAATTGGCTTGTGAACGCGATAGAGACTACAGTTTTCATCAGATTGGAATGAAACTTTCTGTGATCATTTTTATTGATCACCTTTTTTTACCCTCACTTTCTCGCCTTTTACCTCACTTTGTCTTCTCTCGACGGTTATATGGCCGCAGTCGGCTTCCATAAATACGAGTATATAAGTTATTCAATGCTATTTTCACTACTCAACATTTTCCAGACTCATGGACTACTAGTATTATAATTCCACTGTACAAATCTGGCGATCCTAGCTTAGCTTGTAACTACAGGGGCATATCCCTTTTTAAAGGTAATTAGTAAAATATTTACATCAGAACTTAATAACAGATTGCATTCATGGTCTGAAGAGCATGGTCACCTTGCCGAAGAACAGGCGGGATTTAATAGTACAACAATGAATCACTCTCTAGAATATAACCTATAATTAGGTGATGTCTAGTGTTTCTATAAACAGACAATAGTACAACAGTGTACCCAAAGAAAGACGTCATGCATGCGATACGTGAACACAATCCTCACCAGGACAGTTGGCTTTGTAGCGTTATCTTTATCCTCCATATATTTTTATTTCAGTTCCATTGGACCAACCCAGAAGAGCGAGATGATCTCTGGGATGCCTCTGACATGACTCTTTATTTTAATAAGAAATTAAGGACTTACGACTCTGGAACTTGGATGACTGGACAGTTGTATCTAGAGATCCCTCCACTCTCACCTAAAATTGTTCAACAATCCACATGCTCCGGATACTGTACAAGAAAACAAATGAACCAGTCGATATTTATTACATCTGGTTTAAACCACATGCACTATCTAGGTAAGTTACTATTATACTTATTGCTATACAGTAGGTCACCTAATCTCACTCACACGTTGTGTTTCGGGTTGTATTTACTCGTCAGTACAGTTACCACGAATATAGATTTTTATTTACGATTCTTGTAATGAAAGGAGTCTTACGTCCTACTTTTCTGTACCTTAATGGGATAGCGAAGACACCATGCAGTTTACAATTAAGGTTGTTTCTAAGGTTATTCTACAATTGACAATATGTTTGTACTAAATAGTATGATTCAAAATTATCTTTCTAAGTGGAAGGGTGGGGTGTTCTATTGTGCATTTGTCGATTTAAAAAAAAACATTCGATTTTGTCCAGCGCCCTAAACTCTTCTATTCCCTCATCAAACATGGCGTTCATGGAAAAATGATCAATATGCTTCAATCTATCTACTAAAATGTATCATCGAGAGTGAGACAAAACGGCATTGTCACAGATATATTCTCCTGTGACTCAGGGGTCAGACAGGGTTGTATACTTAGTCCCTGGCTCTTTGGTTTCTATATAAATGAACTTGATGAATTATTGAAATATGAGGGTGGGCGTGGGATTTTTATAAACCAGTCGATTGAAGACATACTATTCTTACTTTTTGCAGACGAATTAACTCTACTGGCTGACACTGTTGGTGATCTACAATCTCGTTTAAATTTACAAGAAACATATTGTATCAAATGGGGTATGCATGTGAATATTGATAAATCCAATATTGTTGTATTTAAGAATGGGGGTATACTCTCAAAATCCGAAAAATGGTTTACAAAGGTTCAAAACAGTTAGCCACTACAAATATTTAGGCATCATGTTTTCTAATCGTTTAAATTGGAGTAAATGTTGTAAAAAACTCGCTCAACAAGCAACAAAAGCCTTAAATGTTATCAAATTTTGTACATGTATATGTAAATTAGACAATCGGAACTCCGCCATTGCCGGTCGACCTGGGGGAGAGCATATGAAGTGGAGAAATCTACCGACAAAGCTTCTCTCGCCCAAGTCCGCTATACGGATTGCGACATGGAACGTGCGAACTATGTATGAAACCGGTAAAGCAGCCCAAGTTGCTAGAGAGATGGAAAGATACAAGGTTGAGATCCTCGGACTCAGTGAAGTGCGCTGGAACATGGCAGGAAGAAACTCTAGCCTCCGGTGAAACTGTATTACACTCTGGGCCACCTGAAGAAAATGCAGTACACACACATGGAGTCGGGTTCATGCTAACCAAGAAAGCCAGCAAGAGCCTTATGGAGTGGGAACCAGTGAGCGAAAGGATAATCACAGCCCGCTTTGAATCTAAATTTCAGAAAGTCACCTTAGTCCAATGCTATGCCCCCACAAATGTGGATGAGCAACAAGAGAAAGATGACTACTACAGACAACTGCAGGGAGTGATGGACAAAGTTCCGAGAAGAGACATAGTACTGCGGATTTCTGCGCACAGAATGATCTGGTCATAGGGGGTACAGTATTCCCACACAAGAGGATACATAAATTGACATGGACATCACCAGACCAAACAACACAGAACCAGATTGACCACATGACGATATCTAGGCGATGGCGACGAACTATGGAAGATGTAAGGGTCTACAGGGGAGCAGACGCAGCATCAGACCACGAGTTGGTGATAGCGAGCCTGAAGGTGCGACTAGCAAAGGCACCAGTCACCACACAACAACGGACAAGGCGCTTTGACACTTCCAGACTCTCATCACCAGATCAACGCCAAGAGATTTCCATTGCCTTGCATAATAGATTCCAAGTTTTAACAGACCAGGACGAGCACTCTATAGATGCCATATGGGAACAGGTCAGAACATCATACCAAGCAACATGCGAGGAGAAACTAGGATTCAGGAACGTGAAATCTGTCTTGTTATACTGAGACATGGAAGCACACCAAAGCACTAGACCTGAATCTCCAAGTTTTTATGAACACCTGCCTACGACAAATCCTCCGTATTAGATGGCCAGACACAATTTCAAACGAAGAACTCTGTAGAAGAACGAAACAGAGACCAATTTCGGATGCCATAAAGGAGCGGAAGTGGCGGTGGGTTGGGCACACCCTACGACGACATCAAACCAACATCACAAGACAGGCACTTGACTGGAACCCACAAGGAAAGCGCAGACGAGGCCGTCCAACCACGACTTGGAGGCGAACCCTAGACACCGAGCTTCGCACATATGGGATCTCCTGGGGCGAAGCCAAGCACAGAGCGCAGGACCGCAAAGGATGGAAAGTTGTAGTAAAGGCCCTATGTTCCAGAAGGGACGAAGAGGACTAAGTAAGTAAGTAAGTAAGACAATCGGAACTCCAAACTGGCTTTTAAACTTTTTGACTCCATGGTCGCACCTAAACTATCTTATGGAGCCGAAATTTGGGGAGTAGAGCTAAGGCCTGATATCGAAATGGTTTAGAATAAATTTTGTAAGTGGTTAACTTGTACCGGAAATAAAACAACAAACGCTATAGCTATGGCTGAATGTGGGAGATACGAATAATTGTTAGTTATATGTGTCAACCTATTAAATATTTTCTATTAATTCAATGTATGAAATCTGATAGGCTTCCTAAACACTGTTATAATATGTTGTTTGAACTTGATCTGGTAGGGCACCGAAATTGGTGTACCTCTGTTAAAAATATTTTGTTTGCATACGGTTTTGGTCATGTCTGGTTTTCTCAGGGCGTCGGTGATATCAAAAGTTTCATGCACATTTTTAAGCAACGTTTACGAGATATTAATCTCCAAGACTGGAACTCATTTATTTCTAATTCCAATAAATGCAAGTTTTACTCTCTTATTAAAACCAGTTTATCATGTGAAAATAATCTAAATGGCAATCTGTCGCACACTCTTAAATTTTCACTCGCAAATATTAGATGCTCAACGTCGCTGCTGCGCATTGAACAAGGGCGTCTAACTCAAATACCACGAAATGAACGCATATGTGAATTATGTAATATGCACTTCGTGGAAGATGAATTCCATTTTATACTAATATGTCCTATATTATCAGATCTTCGAACAAATTTTGTACCCATATTTTTATCATAAAAATCCCTCAATGGAAAACTTAAATTATTGTTTCAAAGCGAATCCGATGAAAACTGTTAGACACCTGGCAATTTTTATTAAAAAGGGTATAGCGGTTAGAGCCGAAATGCTTGAAACTTGAAGCTAAATTTGTCTCTTATGGTTTTTGAACAGGATTACATATATATTGAAAAAATTATTGAAAATTATATACTATTATATATTGTTTTGTATGTATATATATTATAATTATTATATTATTATTGAAATGTCTGTATAACTGATGTTTGTTATTCAGTCTCTCCTAGCATCTTCTGTGCTAATATTTATTACAATAGGCACATATTAGATACCAGTAAACACTAAATACTTTCTGATGGAATAATACCTTTAAAATGTCTGTATAACTGATTGTTATTATTCAGTCTCTCCTAGCATCTTATAGTGCTAATATTTATTACAATAAGCACATATTAGATACCAGTAAACACTAAATACTTTCTGACAGAATATTATCTTTGAAATGTCTGTATAACTGATGTTTATTATTCAGTCTCCCCTAGCATCTTATAGTGCTAATATTTATTACAATAAGCACATATTAGATACCAGTAAACACCAAATACTTTCTGTTTGAAAATTACCTTTCAAATTTCTGTGTAACGAATGCTTATTATTCAGTCTCCCCTAGCCTATTATAGTGCTAATATTTAATACAATAAGCACATATTAGATACCAGTAAACACCAAATACTTTCTGTTTGAAAATTACCTTTCAAATTTCTGTGTAACGAATGCTTATTATTCAGTCTCCCCTAGCCTATTATAGTGCTAATATTTAATACAATAAGCACATATTAGATACCAGTAAACACTAAATACTTTCTGATGGAATATTGCCTTTGAAATGTCTGTATAAACTTTTATTATTCAGTCTCCCCTAGCATCTTATAGTGCTAATATTTATTACAATAAGCACATATTAGATACCAGTAAACATCAAATACTTTCTGATGGAATATTACCTTTGAAATGTCTGTATAAACTTTTATTATTCAGTCTCCACTAGCATCTTATAGTGCTAATATTTATTACAATAAGCACATATTAGATACCAGTAAACACTAAATACTTTCTGATGGAATATTGCCTTTGAAATGTCTGTATAAACTTTTATTATTCAGTCTCCACTAGCATCTTATAGTGCTAATATTTATTACAATAAGCACATATTAGATACCAGTAAACACTAAATACTTCTGACATAATATTACCTTTTAAATTTCTGACTTGATAATTCGTACACTAATTTTGATGCGAGGTAAAACTTCTTTTACTTTAATGTTTTCTTACGCCCTTTGTTAATATACAAAATATCCAGTTGCCGTATTTTACCATTTGATGATAATGTGGTTATGAGATTTCATTTTTATAAGTTCTCTATTCTGTTGCCATGTTTTTAGATTGATTGGTGTTACTAAAGATTTGTTGTTGTCAATCCAATCAAAGCAGATACTGCCACAATTAACAATTAGCTTTGATAATGATAATTGTCTTAATATATTAATCTCTTTACTATATCATAATCGTCACTATATACATAACCAATCTGTCCATCAGCCAATTACAAAATGTTTATGGTTAATTGAAAAATTGTCTTCGTCCTTATCATTTTAATTCGAAATATATATATCTAACGAAAAAAAATTTATTTACTAATTAAAATATATACAGTTAAATGTTTTCCTGTTCTGTCAAGTTATAATATCCGACATACACATGATTGAAATGTAAGCCTGAGAAAAAATGTTAAATCTAACACGAATCGAATAATGTTTATAATCTATAAATTAACTAAATTAACGTAGTTATTCTCTCAAAACACAATCAAAGTTAAATCTTATTGTTAGTAATAAAAGTCTTTAATCTCCTCTTACAACAGAAATTAAGAAATCAATTGTTAGGTAACACCAATCACTCTACAAACATGACAGATCTAGAAATATCTAACCAAAAAACTCAGAACACCTTTGCAAAACGATACCAACTAACCCAAAAAGGGATGCAAAAAAAGATACAGGGAAAAATGTAAACGTTGAAGTTTTATTCAACAACAGTAACGTATATTCTGTAACTAAATAATTAACTTTAAACAGTAAAATTTATTCTATAAATTTTATATAAGATTATATGTATGATATATATTATTTTATTTCACAGCCTGCTTACAATAGTAGAGGCACAGTTTACGAATTTATACGGAGAGTTATGGCCCTTCCCTTCCTCCCGGCAGAACATATCCTCAGTACATTCCGCCATCTCCAGCAAAAAGCCTCTCCTGAATTGGAAACCATCATGGATTATGTTGAAAGTACCTGGATGAATAATAATGTATTCCATATCCCAAACTGGTCGATTTTCATGAAGAGCATCCGAACGAACAACGATTGTGAGGGCTGGCACAATCGATTAAACCAGTACGTGAAACAACGGGGTCCAGTCCCGTTTTATTTTTTTTGTGTAAACAGTATTTATACTATACACTGGTGTGCATTATACTCGGATGTTTTAAATATACATTTTGGCATTAAATCGGGTGTATACTATAACCTGGCGAGCATTATACTCGGGTATATACTATACATTGATGCCATTATACTCGGATGTATAATATACATAGGTGCACACCATATTCGGGTGTATACTATTCACTGGTGCGCATTAAACTCGGATGTATACTATACACTGATGCCATTATATTCAGGTACATGTATATACTACACACTGGTGCGCATTATACTCGGATGTATACCATACATTGATGCGCATCATACTCGGGTGTATACTATACATTGATGCGCATTATACTCGGGTATATACTATACACTGATGCCATTATATTCGGGTATATACTATACACTGGTGTGCATTATACTCGTGTGTATACTATACATTGGTGCGCATTATACTCGGGTATATACTATACACTGGTGCGTATTATATTATACATTGGTGTGCACTATGGGTTAACCTTGATCTTGATCTGCTCGATGTGAGTTTTGTTTGTGAATTTCTGATAATAAAGCTGATGGAGGGCTCTTTCATCTTTTATTTATAGTCACTTTTTAGAAGTAAACGATCGTCAATTCATGGGGAAAAATGCCTGATTAGTCTAATTTGAGCCATTTTACTCAATTTCAAAGAATTTTGGCAATTAAGTCTTCTCTTCTCGAACCTTGAATCATTCCGAACCATCATTAATAAAAAAAACCAAACGACTCCAAATATAAAAATCTTTAATATAAAAATGTCAAATATAATAAGATACGTATAACAATTTTAAATTTATAACAATATGTGTTTAGATTGCACTAAGGTTTAACTATTTATGTTTTCAATCAATAGAACCAAATCTCTAACAAAACTCCCTCACAGTTCCTTTATATTTGTACAAACACAAAACACATTCCAAAATAATCCCGACCCCATAACCCTGACAAACTCCCCGTCCCCTCTAAGCACATCCTTACACACACATACACCCTCCCTATCATCTATTACCCACGGCAACTCACACACACGCACTCTACCCTATTCCCCCCATGCCAGACATAGACCACCCGATACACACATTATCAAATACACACCCTTACGTACTATTGATTTCAACTGTCACAGATATTACATCTCTCATACACTGTCACACAATTTGAATGTCTTTCTGTATCCATTAAAGATTCAAAGCACACCTCTATATCTATCCATTCATTCCATTCCAACTGACGAGTGGTTTAGTTGACCAGTGAACGCTCATTCTACAGATCTTTCCAGACGAGTTATATGAGTTACTCTTCTGTTCTGAAGCACTTGCAGGATCGGAAGAATCGCCTGAAAGACTTTAGAACTCGTCTTTGCGGTTTAACCGTTTGAACTGAAAAATAAGTAAATGAAATTTAAAGACAGAAATATCAAACGGTAGTCAAATAAACAAGATTCTCACCACTCTATGGATTTAATACTAGTATTATAATTGAGCTTTATACATTGTCACACAGTCACTTCCAGTTACCAAGTTTGTTCCAGAAGCCCTTAGAAATAAAACATCCTGATATCTTACCTTCCTGATCACAAGTAGCGACACCTTCAGTCTGTGTAGCTGTATCTTCTGTCTTGACAACTAGTTTAGTAATAGATCTTGGAGTTGTTTTACCAGAATTTATCAAACAATCCATATTATCGTTAGCAGACTGGATATTGTACTTGATGGTCGGTACTTTATCTACAATAGAATAGATAGACTATTCAGGATAGGAACAAGTTTTAGATGTTAAACTGGTACTACAGGATTTTCACTTCACAACAAAGTTTCATATTGAAACACATACATATTTTGCCCTGAGGTGTATTTGTGGCCTTGCTGTGATTGTCCAGTGAAATAACCAACACGCTACAAGCGTGTCTTACCTTCATTTTTGGTGATTTTAGAAATTCCTGTAAAACGCTTGAATCTTTGAAAGAGGCTAGGTGTTTCTTCTGGTTTATCTTCCAGGAATCCAAAGAACTCTCTTTCGTAATACTTGTATTCCTCCACTGTCATGCACGGATTGGCATACTTAGGAGTCTCACCAAAACCAATAAATGGCGGATGGGGCTTGTATTTCTTGGGCATTCTGGAAAAGATGAAAATTCTTCGTATTTTAATATAAATTTGCTAACTTCTAAAAGCGGTATTATACTCGATACATCAAAATATTATTAATAAACATATATTTTTTTTCGTAGAGATACATTATTTGTCTTGATGTGGTTACTGCCCGGATTATAAACTTTTTCTATGTTTAGAGAATGATACATTTTTTATTTCCGTTTTACGATCAAGACAAAGATTGGAAAGGTGTCAACTCAGAAATATTTAATTTATATATAAAAGTCACCGTGACTCTAGGTGACTTTAATCAAAATGTAAAACAAATTGTAGGAAATATTCCCAAAACTAAATTTTCAAATTCCCATTTTCAAATGAATTGAAATTAACCTCGCAAACTCTATTAGTTACGAGTTATCTTGTACAATATAGTCCGACGACCAACAGAAGTGTTTCTACGTAAAATAGTTCAGTTTGTAAACATATCTCACCTTGAAATTCAGAAAAATCCTCAAAAATCGCAGAGAAAATTGAAATTGCGTCTTTTCAGCAATGGAAATATGTCTCTTATGACGTCATACGATTGTGTTATGTATTTTAATTATAACGTCATAATAAAGACAAATTATTCTATTTTTAATTTCTTGAAAATGTAAGATATGGTCACCCCTATCCCTTTATAAGTTAGGTTGTGAGGGCGCCGTTACATACAATAAATTTCTGGAGCAAACTGAATATACATGTATCTGTTGTTTGTAGGGTAGTTTGTCGTAATAATAGTTACTTCCATGTAAATTGCCAACTGTAACGAAATTAAAAAAAGTTAGTATATTAGACCTAATGTTAAACATTTATGGTGAAAATTGGTGTCCTCGGCCAAGAGATAATAGTTTTGTGAAGGAAAATATGTTTGTCAAACTGAGTATTTTTTGGGTTACTAATGGGTGTGCTGCCCAATATATCTTGGGTTTGAGCACCAAGATCTCCTACAGTCTGTATACGTTATGATATCACGATTTATGACCTGATAATTTCAATCAGACATAATTTCTTAATGTAATATCACTGTAGATATTTGGCCTTCAGTCTTTTCTCAATTCACTCACAATACCATTCTATTATAGTTTTACTACAAACAATACCAAGATTGAAAGACTTTCGGGAAGTAAGCAATTGATATAAATTGGGATATTCCTTAGATTATTTCCAATGTTGTGTTTCCCCTGTGTCGGAGTAATATTATATTTAATCGCTGAGATGAATACGTTAGATAGATGTAGATCTGAAATTAGAAAATATTATGAGTCACCCTATAAGCGAGAAGTATAATATTACCTTTTATGTACAGATTGCTTTAAGTTTGATACGAACAAGATTGTCATTTAAGTTCTGAGATTTGATTATGCCACTATCATTTTCTGCTAATAGACATAATGGGGGATTTCCCTTAAAGACTCTTATAATGGGAATGAACAACCTGTATCTTGCTTGCTTTATTGTTGGCTGTATTGAAGGGGACGACAGAGGGCGAGTTCCGTCCCGATTTGTCATTTCGTCCCAATATTGTCATTTTTGCGACACAATGGGACGATTTCTAGTGACAAATTGCAATTTTGCGACACAATGGGACGAAATTTAGTGACAAATCGGGACGACCCAGGAAAATGACACATTGGGACGAAATGACAAATCGGGACGGAACAGGGCGATATGTCCGTATTATGGTGAATATTAAGTTCTAAAGGTCTTGCTGTATTTATTGTCCCTGGCAACCTTTTGCTCGGCAACTTTGAAGTCGGCTGTTCGATTACCCGTTCAAGCTTTTTGCATTTTTATACGTCCGTCCGTCGGTCCGTCCACATTTGTTGTATCCACAATAGAGGCTACAATTTTTATCCGATCTTAATGAAACTTGGTATACATGTATTTATTAAGGATATCTCGATCAAGTTATCGAAATTATCGAATGAACAGATTTTGAGTTATTGCCCTTGACTTAGTAAAAACGCGTCAAATTTGGGTTGTATCCACGATAGAGGCTAAAGTTTTTATCCAATCTTAATGAAACTTGGTATGCATGTATAGAAATTATCGAATGAACGGATTTTGAGTTATTGCCCTTGACTTAGTGAAAGCAATGATGTATAACTACCGTTGCCCCTGTCCATCTGCCCTTGACCGTCTGCCCTCAACATAGTAAAAACAATATGAATGTATATTAGGTCCATCCCTCTGTCCGTCCGTCTGTCCACCCCTCCCTCCCTCCCTCCCTCCCTCCCTCCCCACCTGCCTCTGTCTGTCCGTCCCTCTGTCCGTACATCAGTACGTCCCTCTGTCCGTCCTTCCTCCTATATACAAGTTTTCAATACATACAGCTATTAGTTAATTACATTCTTGAATGCATTAACAAATTAATGCGTCATATACCTTTTTTTTTTTAATATATTTGATGAAACTCGGTATGAGTATTGAAATAGATCAGATGGTGGTCAAGTTTGAATTTGACGATTTTCCACGAAATTTTTTTGAGTTTTTGCCCTCGCCTTCAATATTCAGTGATTTTTTTTTTGAGTTATTGCTCAAATTTATTATTCAAATTCAATGCTGCCAGTGGGCGTATGTTACCTTGCCTGGCAAGCTATCTTTATTTTTATTTTAAGTCGAACACTGTCTCATTTGTATTATATTATTATTTATTATTTTGAAAACAGTTTTTTGCGACCTCGGTAGAAGACCCTGGGTAATGGCTCTAAGTAGCTAACCCTAAGACTTTGTACATAGGTCTTGGTGGCCTGGCGGATTTGGCGATGGCTCGTCAACTTTTTATTTTTCTATTAAGTCGAACACTGTCTTTTCTCTCATTTTTATCATAGAGAAAAGAGTTTCCTGCAAAAAAGAAAAAAAAAAGAAGACTAGATCCCCAGGCTTCGCGAGGTTCTGACGCAGTGCGCAGTTACGCAGTGACATACGCTTTAAAACTGCACTACAAAGGATCTGTAGAACAGTAACGTTATTTTACAGAGTATAAGTCGTTGTATTTCAAATCATAATTGGTTCGCTGAAACCCGTGTCATGTAGATCGCCCAAACGCATAATTCAACAAACAGCTTTTAACGATGAAATTCGCAATTTTCAAAAGGTATACATCGTACAACAAAATATAATATATCAATGGATAGATCTTATCGAGAACTATCACATTTGTGCTGCTCACGAAGTCACCAAATGTCAAAATTGCATTGCGCGACCATTCCAAGTTTTTATATTTACTATCAGATAAAATATCAAAATCAAAATCAAACTTCAAAAGTCGGTTTCCAAATATAATTCAGCAATCTATATTAAATTCTATATATATGTCAAAATTACACGAATCGGAGCATCTCCAGAGGCCCAATTTCGTTTTAAAGAAAATTAAAGCTCAGTAGAGAAGTAAATACAAATTTTCAAATACTAAAAAAAAAGCATTTTTGGCTGAAATATGTGGTTTTATATATCATTACAAAGAGCATACAAACCGTAATAAGATTCAATAGGAATTTATAAATTAGTTCACGTGACAGAGCTCTTTAAAAATAAAAATCACAAATTTCGATCGGCTATAAAACTGGAAGTAACCATCGGACAACACAAATGAATATATAAGAGGATAGATTTCAACAAGGGCAATAAATCGTGTTCAGGTCACATGGTCGTCAAAAGTCAAGGTCACGAAATATGGGCCTTTAATGTTTTGGCCATTACAAAGAAAATTAAAACGGAAATAAAAGAAAATAAAAATAAAAATTCAAATGCGGCAATCGCCTCTACATTTTCAATTTTACAAAAGTATGTCATTTCAATATGGCAGCTTCCGGTCCGGATTTTTTCATATCGTTTTTTTGCATGACTATTTCTAGCATATTGCAAAAAGAATTTTTGAAATATCTTCAAAATTCCGGAAGTTGAATTGTTAAAGTTCAAAAGCGAATAACGTCGAAACCGGAAGTCATTTCGAAAATTTGAAAAAATTTTATAGGTAGATAGTAACTTTTAATGCGATAAAAAATTATTTAAGTGGATTGGAATAAAATTGTAGAAGTTGAACGCACTCCAAAAAAAAAAAAAACTAGTTAGAGGCCTTAATCTAGGTCTTTATTACTTTTTGAAAGTCAAACTAAGCACATATTAGATACCAGTAAACACTAAATACTTTCTGATGGAATATTACTTTTGAGATTTCTGTATAACGAATGTTTATTATTCAGTCTCTCCTAGCATCTTATAGTGCTAATATTTATTACAATAAACACATATTAGATACCAGTAAACACTAAATACTTTCTGATGGAATATTATTTTTGAAATTTCTGTATAACTGATGTTTATTATTCAGTCTCCCCTAGCATCTTATAGTGTTTTCATTTTTCTTGTGCAATGTCAACTTCCGGTTTTACAGCCATTTTCAACTTTGAAGAGCTCCGTAACGTGACCTAATTTACATACGTCAAAATTTCTTTCATGTCCTTATTACGCGTAATTTATTCTTTTCAACGTCCGAAAATGACCAAAAAATGTCGAAAATATGAGAAATCGGAATTTCCGGACTATTTTTTGCAAAACTTGCAATTTTGTTGTTCCACAGAATTAGTATGTTTGCCGTATATGCAAATTCCTTACCGTTTGATCGCTATCTTGAAATCTGCAAATAATCGGAAAAATACTACTCGTCCGCCATTTTTAATCCGATTTTTTTTCAAATTTGTTTTAAAATATAATTTGGATAATGATATACGTATATATATGTAGGTCCTCTAGTGGCATTTTTTTTTTAATTTCAAATTTGTTGTTGAACTAGGTCCTATCAAAGTTTTTCAAGACACAAACTGGAAATGTCAAAATTTAAGTATCGCAACCAATCAAAACAAGTCATTAGAAGGCGTGGTTACGTGTTATCCTTAAATGACAGCCAGGAGACATTTTTGAGTACTACGTCATCAGCTAAATAAACCTTTTCTACGTTCGTCCAATGACATTGCGTTTGTCGATCAGATTTGCATTGGGGGAATCCAGAAGTCACGTGATTTCCCATAAATCTTTACGTCACATGTAAACAGAGAAATTTTATGATTGGTGGGTAGGGTTATTTTAACATGTGCTAAACCATTGTTTTAAAACTCCAATTGTGTGGTTATCGGTTCATATCGATGCCTAAAAGGTGCTTAAAGATTTCTACAGCACGAAAGACAATCTTTTAACAACATGATCGTTAATTACGAAAGGTTTTCATGTGTTTGCAAAATGTTGAAAAAAACTGCCATTTTTCCAAAAGCATATCTCGCTTACAATTTATCTTAAGAACAAAACAAAATTTTCCAAAAAGCCAACGTTATTTTGTAGAGATACATGTAGACTTGCGTTGTGCAAAATTTCAACCTTCTATATTAAATAGTCTAGTAGATATGCTAATTTTAAGGGAATAATTGACGTTTTTTTCGTTCATCTTTCTTACCCTATTTCTCAAAGTTGACATGTCATAAAGAAATAAATTTTATATTTTTGGATAGCTGAAAGTCCCCACTTTCCATTGATATTTAAATATTAAGTGGAAAAGAACTGGTTAAAATCGTCTAAATATTCACTTACAATATTCAAACATACGCCCATTTAGAGCAGTGAATTTTAGATACATTTTCCTGTTCGAATTTTCACTGTGTTATAAATAGAACGCTATCTGCAAACAATATAGCAGTGTTTTTTATATAAACTCGTAGGGAGCATCTGTTTTAAGCGTTGAGATTGATTAATATGTTCACAATATTTGTTGCAAATTTAAGTGTCTTGAGTCAAAATGTTCTGAGATAATAAGAAAATTGGCCTATAGGGTTTGACAGAAGGTATGAAAAGAATAAGCATATGTCTGTTTGGGATCGTTGTTTCGGACTACAGGTAATGTTCGTGAACGTAGATCCGAGTGACTCGATTGACGACGAAACACAACTTCCGCCATCATCATTTGTCATCGCCATGTTATCATCGATCATGCTGAATAAATATATTAGAACCATCACATCGTTCTTCATCGTCCATCTCATCGCATCCTAAACATGTCCAGACGAACTTGTTCTGTTTCCCATTACGCAGAATTTAGAATTTGAGAGCAATACATCCCCTAATGGTTTTACAGGAAAAAGGACTGTTCGAACGCGCATACATTTACCTATGGCCTTTGTTTGATACTTCCACTATTCATAAAGCCGCCTCCCATTTCGTTATGGTCTTTGGACCAGTTGGTACTTCTATCTTTTCATAGAGCGCAACTCCCATTTCGCCTATAGCCTTTTTAAAAAAAAATTTATGATGTCTTTTTATTTCTATAGACTTCTCTATATTCTGTAATTTTCAAAGCAATCGGATAATTAGCAACCAAAGTTATGCAATTATTCAATTATTATTATGCAATTTCTCACTTCCGATGCATAAAATTTTTAGTTATAAATATTCACCTTATGTGTGGATATTCTACTTGTAAAAATTCAGGGTCATTGAAGATCTAGGTCATTTGATATAGCCTTTTTTTTTTTTTTTTAAAAATCAATGGGGTTTTAAAAAAAAAAAATTAAATTTGAAATTGAAAATTCTGTTCCTAACAAATTTTAGAAAAAGTAACAAGGTTTCAAAACACACCAAAGGCGTACAAGTCGGAGAAAAATAAGCGGACAAATTAAAATTTTGCTAAATGTCACCGTTCTGTGATAACACATAAGGTTTCACTTCCGGTTAGAATTTTTTCCTCTAATTTGGGTTCTAATTATGCCTGATAGTTTATATGTATAGCTTTTGTACTCATTTCTTACATACACCGGAAGCTGGGTCACCCAACGTGGTTCTGAAAACCCGGAAGTTCTCACGAAAAAACCGGAAATGGTAGAAAAATTTTTTATGATGTCTTTTTATTTCTATAGGCGACTTCTCTATATTCTGTAATTTTCAAAGCAATCGGATAATTAGCAACCAAAGTTATGCAATTATTCAATTATTTTTTTTTCAATTTCTCACTTCCGATGCATACAAATTTTAGTTATAAATTTTCATTTTCTATTCCAGTACGTATCTTATCGCATTTTTCAAACCAAATTTCAATACCATTTTCAAGTTGAGCTAGGGAGCTTCCCGAAAAAAAATAGAACCGTTAGACGGTACCAAGGCAGTGCGCGTCCCTTTTATTGGATGGGTGTAACGTTGCATTTATAAAATCCAATTTGTATCTGAATCAACACAAGCATAGGCATCCGTTACATATTGGATATCTAAATTTGCATTCCACGCTCTAAGCAAATGAGGATTATATTGGTTTATCCAGACCTCATTAGGCGATCGTTTAAGGACTATATATGTTTTTTTTTGTCATATATTTTGGGCATGTAAAAGTTAGCTGTTGTCTTTAGCGGAAGCTAATATTTGACCAATAGAAAAGTCCTCGTGCATTACGTCATATTTTTAGTCTGTCGCCATCTTTTCATATTGTTATTTTCATTCATAATCAGTCATGTTCAAGATTACAACTCCATATAAGCTTACTATAAATGATTTAGCTTTTGCGCAGGCTTTAAATAGAATTAGACAAAGAAAAAAAAGTGAACCAATGTTGCTTCAGACATTAAAATGTTATAGACCGGAAGTTACGTAATTACGTCATTTGAGGCTAAACCGGAAGTCGAATTTTTTTTTCAAAATTTTTCAAAAATCATAATCATATCGCCTATCAACTAGTAAAGTTTTAAAAT
>CM060200.1:38491886-38515806 GCA_030562195.1 Nipponacmea schrenckii | reverse complement strand
GAAAAATCCTCAAAAATCGCAGAAAAAATTGATATTGCGTCTTTTCAGCAATGAAAATATGTCTCTTATGATGTCATACGATTGTGTTATGCATTTTAATTATAACGTCATAATAAAGACCAATTTTATTATATTTTTTATTTTTTGAAAATGTAAGATATTTGGCCTTCAGTCTTTTCTCAATTCACTCACAATACAATTCTATTATAGTTTTACTACAAACAATACCAAGATTCAAAGACTTTCAGGAATGCAGGAATTGATATAAATTGGGATATTCCTTAGATTATTTCCAATGTTGTGTTTCCCCTGTGTCGGAGTAATATTATATTTAATCGCTGAGATGAATAAGTTAGATAGATGTAGATCTGAAATTAGAAAATATTATGAGTCACTCTATAAGCGAGAAGTATAATATTACCTTTTATGTACAGATTGTTTTTAGTTTGCTATGAACAAGATTGTCAGTTAAGTTCTCAGTTTTGGATTATGCCACTATTATTTTCTGCTAATAGACATAATGGGGGATTTCCCTTAAAGACTCTTATAATGGGAATGAACAACCTGTATCTTGCTTGCTTTATTGCTGGCTGTATTGAAGGGGACGACAGAGGGCGTGTTCCGTCCCGATTTGTCATTTCGTCCCAATGTGTCATTTTTGCGACACAATGGGACGATATTTAGTGACATATTGAAATTTTGCGACAAATCGGGACGATTTCTAGTGACAAATCGGGATGACCGAGGAAAATGACACATTGGGACGAAATGACAAATCGGGACGGAACAGGGCGATATGTCTGTATTATGGTGAATATTAAGTTCTAAAGGTCTTGCTGTATTTATTGTCTCAGGCAACCTTTTGCTCGGCAACTTTGAAGTCGGTGTTCGATTACCCGTTCAAGCTTTTTGCATTTTTATACGTCCGTCCGTCGGTCCGTCCACATTTGTTGTATCCACAATACAGGCTACAATTTTTATCCGATCTTAATGAAACTTGGTATACATGTATTTATTAAGGATATCTCGATCAAGTTATCGAAATTATCGAATGAACAGATTTTGAGTTATTGCCCTTGACTTAGTAAAAACGCGTCAAATTTAGGTTGTATCCACGATAGAGGCTAAAGTTTTTATCCAATCTTAATGAAACTTGGTATGCATGTATAGAAATTATCGAATGAACGGATTTTGAGTTATTGCCCTTGACTTAGTGAAAGCAATGATGTATAACTACCGTTGCCCCCGTCCATCTGCCCTTGACCGTCTGCCCTCAACATAGTAAAAACAATATGAATGTATATTAGGTCCATCCCTCTTTCCCTCTGTCCGTCTGTCCATCCCTCCCTCCCTCCCTCCCCACCTTCCTCTGTCTGTCCGTCCCTCTGTCCGTATATCAGTACGTCCCTCTGTCCGTCCTTCCTCCTATATACAAGATCAAAGTTGTCAATACATACAGCTATTAGTTAATTACATTCTTGAATGCATTAACAAATTAATGCGTCATATACCATTTTTTATTAAATATATTTGATGAAACTCGGTATGAGTATTGAAATAGATCAGATGGTGGTCAAGTTTGAATTTGACGATTTTCCACGAAATTTATTTGAGTTTTTGCCCTCGCCTTCAATATTCAGTGAATTTTTTTTAGTTATTGCTCAATTTATTATTCAAATTCAATGCTGCGAGTGCCAAACAGATGTATAGTGAAGCACGTGAAATTATGATGGGTGCGGGCATGGAGTTAGCCAAGTGGCACTCAAATTGTAAAGAGATAAAGCAAAAGGAAGCTGAATCTCATGTGGGACAGGTGTCTATCTTAGGATCAAGGTGGACTCTGGATAAGGATTGCTTTTCCTTTGATGGGGTCGAGATGCCTCCAAATGTGTTTATTACAAAGCGGTAAGTCCTGAGTATTATTGCTAGGATTTTTGATCCCTTAGGTTTGTTGTTGCCTTTTACAATGGTTGCTAAATGTCTTTTCCAAAAGTTGTGGTTGTTAGGGATATCGTGGGATGAGGAGATTCCCAAGGAGTTGCTGTTCCAATTCACAAAATGGATTGAAGAATCCAAGGCTGTTAGGTCTTGGTCTATTCCCAGGAAGTTCTCAAGCTTAGCTTGGGGTAATTTTGAAAATATACAAATTCATGCTTTTGGAGATGCATCATCCGTTGGGTATGGAGCAACTGTATACATAAGAATTCTAGTTTCTGAGAACAAATATGCATGTTCATTAGTTATAGCGAGGGCAAGGGTTGCTCCTTTGAAAAAGGTAACATTGCCTAGACTTGAGCTTCTGGCTAGCCTGTTGGCTTCTAGATTGCTTTGCTTTGTTAGACAGAGCCTTGAATTACCCATTGAGATCCATTACAGGTGTTGGACTGACAGTATGGTAGCTTTGGGATGGATCAGAGGAGATCCAGCTTGGTGGAAACAGTTTGTGGCTAATAGAGTATCTGAGATAGTGAGTTTGACAGAGCCAGGAAAGTGGGCCTATTGCCCCACTGAAGATAACCCAGCGGATCTTCTGACAAGAGGAGTGCCAGCTGGTGTGTTAGTTGTGTCTGACAAATGGTTGCATGGACCAGAGTGGCTTGTTAAGTCTGAGGAACTGTGGCCACTAGTGTCAGAATGTCAAACTGCACCTGAAGTTCTTGTCGCCTCTGAGGTATAAGTTTCAACGCAGGTCAAGTGGGAGACTGTGTTTGAATTCAGTCGTTGGAGTAAGTTGTCTTATGCGATTAGAGTAATAGCTTGGTGTTTAAGGTTCCTCTTTAATGCCAGAAATCGCATAGAGAAAAGGTCTGGAGAGTTGTCATACATAGAGCAAAGCAATGCTAAAATAATCTTATTTAAGGATAGTCAGAGCAGGGCTTTCCCAGAGGAGATAGAGATTTTGAGTCAAGGAAATAATGTTTTTAAGGGATCTTCAATATATAAATTGTCTCCCTATTTAGATGAAGAGGGTTTATTGAGAGTGAAAGGCAAATTAGAGAGGTCAGAACTCAGTTATGAGGAAAAGCATCCTTTAATATTGCCTAAGGATCATCTTTCTAAGCTGTTGGTAAGGTTTCGGCACGTTCTGTCTAAGCATGCGGGTGTTGGTACCTTTGTAACGTGCCTTAGGAACAGTTATTGGATTATAAGGTTAAGACAATTATGTAAGACTGTAGTATTTGAGTGTATGTCTTGTCAGCGTCTGTTAGCCAAGTCTTGCAATCAGGTTGGAACCCCTTTGCCAGGAGACATAGTGTGTAGAGCACCTCCGTTTTCTATCACTGACGTGGACTTTGCGGGGCCCGGTGTATTGTAAGGATATTCCATCTCGAAGTTTTATATACCCTTGTTTACTTGTGGAGTGATTAGAGCCGTTCTTTGGAACGTACCAGTGGGTTAACATCAAGGGAGTTTAGCTTTTAGAAGGTTCTGTGCCTGTAGGGGCATACCCAGGACAGTTTATAGTGACAATGGCAAGACTTTTGTGGGATCCTTGACACTTATTCAGGACTTATTAGGAATTTGTGCTCCAGAATGGAAGTTTATTGCACCTAGGTCCCCATGGTGGGGAGGATGGTGGGAGCTGCTTGTGAGGTCCATGAAGGATGCCATTAAAAGGTCCATTGGGAAACGGTGTTTGACAAATTCTGAACTTGAAACTCTTCTAGTGGAAGTTGAGTATTGTGTAAACTCAAGACCTTTAACGTTTGTTGGTGATGATGTCGCTCTAGATAGGCCAATTTCTCCTAATCTATTTCTACTCGGGGAGGAGAGATCTGTCGGGGGTAATCCATTGCCTGAAACCCCTAAAACTGGTAAGGATTTGGTCAGCCTTGGGGGAAAAAAACACCCATGACATTGAATTGTTCTAGACGACATGGTCAAATGATTACTTAAGGAATTTGCCTTCTATAGTCCCTCGCTTTGTAGCTAGAGGCTTTCTAAAGGAGGGTTCTGTAGTCTTAATACAAGAAGACAATATGGCTAGACTTGACTGGGTACTTGGTAAAGTTATAGAATTATTTCCTGGGAGGGATGGAAAGGTACGTAGTGTTAGGTTGCATACAGCCAAAAGGGGAAATTGTTAGAGCAATTCAGAGATTGCATAAGTTAGAATTTTTAGACCCTGTACCACCAGATGATGTGAATAAGATAGAAGCTGTAGGAGAAAATACGCAAGAGGTTGCAAAAGATTCTCCTAATTCAGACCCTTTTATCAGCCCAAACATGCCTCTTAGTCAGACAAGCAGCTCCAGATCGGGTAGGCTGATCAAGCATGTAAAACGTTTAGATTTGTAATTTGTTATTTAAGTCTGTACTTAAAGATGCAGTATCTAGTCACATGCTCAAGTGTTTCATTATTAGTTATTCATATTTGTATTTCATATAAGATGTGTTATCCTTTATTACCTTAGTAAGGTATTTGTATTATCAATTTCAGTCTAATGCTCATTTCCGTTGCTTAATTTGCATAATATTGTGCACTATGTCCTGTTGAAGCTATATCTTTTGAATTAAGTTCCTTGTGTTGACTACCAATATTCAAGGTGGGGAGTATGTTCGGGGTTGTTCTTAAAACGGTCAAATTCCTAATTTTAGTGGAAGCCATTTACATGTATTTTCGTTTTTTGTTTTCATTAGTTGCATTCCGTATTTTGCATGTAGCCAAAAACACGTTCTTGAAATAAAGAAAATCAGAATGTTTCTTCTCGTAATTCATTCCTCAATAGTCAAAACAAGAAGTCATTTCGAAAATTTTAAAAAAATTTTTTTATCGCATTAAAAGTGTTTATAATTTATCTACGTCAAAATTTCTTTCATGTCCTTATTACGCGTAATTTATTCTTTTCAACGTCCGAAAATGACCAAAAAATGTCGAAAAAATGAGAAATTGGAATTTTCCCGGGCTATTTTTTGCAAAACTTGCAATTTTATTGTTCCACAGAATTAGTATGTTTGCCGTATATGCAAATTCCTTACCGTTTGATCGCTATCTTGAAATCTGCAAATAATCGGAAAAATACTACTCGTCCGCCATTTTTAATCCGATTTTTTTTCAAATTTGTTTTAAAATATAATTTGGATAATGATATACGTATATATATGTAGGTCATCTAGTGGCATTTTTTTTCAATTTCAAATTTGTTGTTGAAATAGGTCCTGTCAAAGTTTTTCAGACCCGGCTTTCGTTTGAAAATTCATAACTTTTGAATTTGATCATCTGCATGCCTTATTTTTCTGCACAATCATCTTCAGTGGCTAAAGGTTCATATATATATTGTTTATTACCAAACGCCTTTCGGCATATAAGTATGTGTACATACATATAATGCATAATACAAAATTTAAAAATCAAGATGGCGGGAGATGGACAAATATTTCGAGCTAGATTATATTGTATTTTCATCCTGAATTTCGTTAAGGTGACAATTTGTACATATCCTGTATGTTTTCTTAATGTTCTCGTATCTACCTCTCTCTATCTTTAGATTATGTGCCGATACGCGGTACTTACAAATTAGTTTTTGGTATTCTAAAGATTTTGACAGGTAGAATTGAAGTTCAACTTTATTTTCAAAACAATAATATAGTGTATGTTTTGATGAGTTATGAATATTGCTAATGCTATGCTGTATGTAATTATCTTTCAACCTCTGAGCGAATTCAGATAAGAAACATTTTTCATTAACAACGCCTTGGTTATTCCAGGCATACAGGAATCCATTATTACTCAAAGTTTCTTTAACATATTTTATAATATGTACTTTTCTGTGAACCTCATATGGAAGCCTACCCAATTCAAATCTAACAACTATGTTGGTAGAAGAATTACGAACACCCAGTGTTCTTTTACAAAAACTAGTATGAACTTTTTCTACATCATCAGCCTTTGTGTAACCCCATACCTCAGATGCATAGTTTAGTATAGAACCAACATATGTGTCAAACAAAGATAACTTGGTTTTTATATTAAAGAAATCATCTTCAATATTTCTCGAAAGCCCATAGCATGCCTTTTCGCCTTGGGCAGCAATCGTCTTCTGGGCTACATTAAATTAACCATTGTAATTAAATACAAGTCCTAGGTAATTAAAATTATTTACGATTTCAATTATTTTTTTTTCTGATAGGTCCAACTTTCGTCTTTATGTATTTTACCACTATTTCTAAAGACTATGATTTTTGTTTTTACAATATTGACATTAAGATCGTTATCGGTACAAAAATCGTTTAATAGATCAAGACTTAATTGCAGATCTCTCGGAGTTTCACTTAGTAATACAGTGTCGTCAGCATACATGATCAAGAACAGATTAATGTCATGGATTCTGATTGCTTTGCAATCACTATTAATCAACCGCTCTTCAATATCACTTACATATAGTGAATAGAGTAATGGTGATAGGGATTCCCCCTGAAGGACTCCAAGGCTACATTTAAAATATTCCGATACCTCACCATTAAGTTTAACACACGATTTCAGTTTACTATACATGGACCTGACAATATTTAAAAACTTTCCAGTAATTCCTTGTTTTATAAGTTTGTGCCATAGTTTTATGATTAAAACATATTTTATTGACACAAGACTATCAAAAGGAATCGGACACAAGTTTCTAAAACTTTAGTAAGGCCCTTTCCATAAGAAATACATACAATTGATAATTTAAGATGGACAGACAAAATATGTAGCTAAATTAAATTAGAAAATTGATAAGAAAACGGTGCACAAAACAAAACAAAAAAATCACAAGATAAATATAGTGAGAAAAACGTATGCTCTTAAAAATAATTTATGTTCAATTTATTTACTCAATACACACACACACACACACACACACACACACACACACACACACACACACACACACACACACACACACGGGAAAACCACAAACAAGTTCAAAAACGTTTAGTATCCTTGATGAATTTAAGGGTAAGAGAAAACAGTTTCAGATTAAGTACAACTGATAAATTAGGATTACCCCAAAGAATTGTATCTAAATCAAGATTGAAATAAGGAAGCGAATTACAGAAAAAGTACTCTCTCTCCTTTTCAAATAATTTGCATTTAAAGAAGTAATGATGGGCATCTTCAATATCACAACCACAAAAACATAATTGGTCACTAACTACGTGGATTTTAAAAAGATCTGATTTTAAGCCACTACAACCGTGTCTTATTCTTGTAAGTAGAATGTTTTCGCGTCTCTCTCCTTACCAAAAGTGACTAGGTGCAACAATTGTGTTCAGAGACCTTTGTTGTAATGTATGTTTGAAAGCATTAACACTGGTAGAAGCGCGAGTAACAGCATCTAAGGAATTCCAATTTTGAACAGAATTTGGAAAAAAAGAATTACGGTATAAATCGGTACGAGCGTTAGGAATTGACAAATCGTGATTATTTCTCAGAGTATAGTATTTATTTGTATTTTCAAATGTTTCGAGAATTTCATTGAGGTATGGAGGAGCATTACTGTGATTAATTTTGTAAAATGTACACAGCCGTCGAATATGACGTCTATCCGCTAATGAATTCCACCCTGTTTCAAAGTATAGAGAATCGCGACTGCAACATTTAGATAAACCGGTCACGATCCTGGCAGCTTCGAGTTGAACCTTTTCAAGTTTTTCAGAGTCGGTTATGCCACAACTATCCCATACTTCACAGGCATACTCTAAAATTGGCCTAATAAAAGTTTTATAAATATTATTGAGTGTTTTTCTATTAAAGGTGTATTTAAGTTTCCGAAGAATATTAAGTAATTTTGAAGCAGATTTAACAACATTATCAATATGAAGAGACCACTTACAATCGGTGAAAGTGTAACACCTAAGTGCTTATGAGAATCAACTATTTCTAATTTCTCGTTTCCTAAATAAAGGTTTGGTAAATGTGAAGGTTGTCTGGTGGAGAACAATACGACTTTTGTTTTAGAGGGATTAAAATCAATTAGCCAATTTTTAGACCACTCGAACAATTTAGAAAGATCTGAATTCAACGACGATTCAATTTCCGTTATGGTCGGTTTAATACAACCCAGAGCCGTGTCATCAGCGAATAAGCGGGCAATGTTGTTTAGAACGTCTTGAATGTCGTTAATGTAAATTAAAAATAAAAACGGACCTAAAACTGAACCTTGGGGAACACCGGATTTTAATTCAATATGATCGGAGAGCGCGTCGTTAAGAAAAACCCTTTGTCGCCTATTACTAATGTAACTTGTCAGCCATTTTAGAATGTTGCCCCTTATGCCATATTTGCTTACTTTATATATTAGGCCAGCATGCCAAACTCTATCAAATGCTTTTGAGATATCGCAAAACGTAAAACACGCAAACTCACGTTGTTCAACGGCTAAAAGAATATTATGATAAATCTCAATTAGTTGATGTACAGTTGAATACTTTTGTCTAAAACCTGATTGATATTTATATAGTAAATTATTAAGATTAAAATAATCATGAAGATGTTTAAAAACGACCCTTTCAAATAACTTGCTTAAGGTGCTCAACAACGAGATTGGTCTATAATTAGATACATTCCATCTATCACCTTTCTTAAATAAAGGCATGACATGTGCGGTCTTCCATGAAGTTGGAAATATTCCTATGCGAAGTGACTTGTTAAATAAAATTTTTAATGGGATACAAATTGAATTGGCAGTGTTCTTTAATAAAATATTACTTATTTTGTCAAAACCGTTAGCTTTTTTAGTTTTTAAACAACTTATTAAATCTATAATTTCATCGTGAACGATTGTAGGCATATCGAAAATAGAATCAGTTTTTAGCTGGAAAGGTGGTAGTGTTTTGTCAGATGTATTACCTGCAATTGACCCAAAGTACGAATTTAAAATTGAAGCCTTATCATAATCGCTGTATAATACAGTTCCATTTGTATTTGAAACTAAAGGTGGGATAGATGAGGACTTTTCGCCTAAAACGAATTTAACAAATTTCCAATAGTTCGGTTGCGACATATCATTTGAATTTATAGAAGACATTAACTTTTCGTTATAATTATGTTTTAAAGTCTTTTTGAAATTATTAACTTTGTTACGTTGAAATTTATATTTCTTAATATCACGTTCGGATTTAGTACGTATTGCAATTTTCCTTAATCTGTTTCGTATGCGTATAGCTTTACGGATATCGGAATTAAACCACGGTTTATCGGAAGGACGAATAGTTACCCATTTTTTTGGTATACAAATATTTATAAATTTGTTGAGTTTAGTATAAAATAAATCAACACATGCATCCAAGTCACTATCAATAAAATATGAATTCCAGTCAAAATTAAATATGAGCGAATTAAGTAAATCAAAGTTAGCATTTTTATATAAAATAATTTCTCTTTTAAAAGTGGATAAAACAGGAACAGAGATATCTAAGATTGCAAGAACTCCTTTATGGTCGGATACTAATTTTTCAAATTCAATCGTTTCAGTCAAAGACACCTTTATGTCATCTTGAACGACAATTACATCAATTAAAGTAGAGGTGGTAGGGGTTACACGCGTTGGTGTATTAATGACGTTTTTCAAATTATTAGTTAATAAAATATCATGCAGTCTACTATTCGGTACTAGTAAATCACTGTTTAAGTCGCCTAAAAGAAATATGTTCGATGTGGTGTTATACGCTAACTCTATTGAAGCCTCAAATGGAGTCCAGAAGTCATAAGACACGGTTGGTGGCTTATAAAATACAGCAACAAGAAAAATTAATTTTGGTAATTTCACTTCAACCCAGATACTTTCAATATTAGGAAACTCAATGTCCGGTCTTCTTTTACAATGCAAATTACTATTTACGTATAGAAGAACACCCCCTCCAAAGCAATTCCTATCTTTTCGAAAAGGTAGATGAAAACCCTCCCATGCTAGAATATCGTCATTAATATTCTTATCAAGATGCGTCTCGGTAAAACCACAGATGTGATTTTCACTTACGGTATCATGGATAGTGTCCAGCTTATTACGAATACTACGGGTGTTCAAATGGAAGAGAGATAATTTATCAATTGTATTGGGTGTCACTGGACCTGGATTTAGTTCAACATTACCTGATCTTACAAGAACAATAAAATAGTAATATATAGTAACGTTAACATTCGACAACATGAAATTTATGGTAATCGACCCCAATCTGAAAAGTTTGAATGTAACTCCACATTCGACATTCGCAGGTACTAATTTCAGATTAATCTCCTGGAAGATTCGTGAATAAAAAATCAAGTAGTACAAGGTTGTCGAAAGTGGAGTACAAAATATTTAAAAGATTACAAATATTCAAAGTGGTTTTCCCGGGCATGATAGGTGCAAACGAAAATAAAATAAAATCAGAAACATTATTAAGAGACAAAACACTTGCTAACAACAAATAAACATGTACGCAAGTAAGAAAATTATGTACAATAGAGTGACCCGTTATCTCTAATAGTTGAGACATACGGGTTAAGAGAACTCTTCTGTAGAACCTTAAGTCGTGTGTAAGAAGCAGTCAAATAAATTTAAAGTATGTGTATATAACCATCAAATCTAATGAAGTCCAAATCAGTATCTTGCTAATTGTTATAGACAATATGTAATAAATGTTAGCCATCAGTCATTGAAATTTACAAATCAACTGTAGTCATGTGGAAATTTAAATCAATGAAATAATAGTCTAAATGTATGAGGTAAATAGCTAACAGTTTTAAACAACAATAGTTAATGTTTACTTATCAACTAAATTAATGTAAATACATGTAAATAAACTAATCAAGTAAAGTACTTTAGATATATAAATCTATGACATCAAAGAATATATCTATAAGGTATACAGCTATTAGCTAAAATCATTGAAATTTACTTATCAAGAGAAACTTAGATATATAAATCTATGACATCAAAGACTATATCTATAAGGTATGCTATCAGCTATAATCATTGAAATTTACTTATAAAGAGAAACTTAGATATATAAATCAGTTAAATAGTTTTATGTGATTCAAAGTGTCAAATACACTGATACATTGATTTCTAATTTTGGTAAAGAACATATTTCTCGTATCTTCAGATGGTCATATCTCATAAACAAGACTCTTTGCAACATTCTAATTGCCATTATTGTAATTTGCTTTTCATCAGCATTTTAACAATATCTTTTTTTTAGCTATAGAGCGAAAATTGTTCAAAATTAGCGATTTTAGCATTCATATTTTTTTTTATTTTTAGTTCTATTTAACTTAAAAACAAAATTCGAACAGCTTTAAAACAATATATAAATCAATTTGTATAAATAAAATTTGTGAAAATCTTTAGAATAAAATTACACTCTAATTTAACAGATATAAATGTTACAAGAGTTAAGAAGATTGACTTTATGACCTGTTAGTTAAATTGGTCAAGACACAAATTTTGACATTTCCAGTTTAAGTATCGCAACCAATCAAAACAAGTCATTAGACTTAGAAGGCGTGGTTACGTGTTATCCTTAAAAACTTTCTCATTAATATGCAATTAACTGTAAACTGTGGTGTAACAATATTACATAATAAAACTTCGCGTATATTTTTTGAACCCATAGAGGTTGTTTGCCACTCTCGGAACTGTTCACAGTTCTAGTTATGAAATTGGATTTTTATAAATGCAACGTTTCACGCATGCAATAAAAGGGACGCGCACTGCCTTGGTACCGTCTAACGGTTCTATTTTTTTTCGGGAAGCTCCCTAGCTCAACTCGAAAATGGTATTGAAATTTGGTTTGAAAAATGCGATAACATACGTACTGGAATAGAAAATGAAAATTCATAACTAAAATTTGTATGCATCGGAAGTGAGAAATTGCATAATAATAATTGAATAATTGCATTACTTTGTTGCTAATTATCCGATTGCTTTGAAAATTACAGAATATAGAGAAGTCTATAGAAATAAAAAGACATCATAAATTTTTTTTTAAAAAGGCTATAGGCGAAATGGGAGTTGCGCTCTATGAAAAGATAGAAGTACCAACTGGTCCAAAGACCATAACGAAATGGGAGGCGGCTTTATGAATAGTGGAAGTATCAACCAAAGGCCATAGGTAAATGTATGCGCGTTCGAACAGTCCTTTTTCCTGTAAAACCATTAGGGGATGTATTGCTCTCAAAATCTAAACGCTGCGTAATGGGAAGCAGAACAAGTTCGCCTGGACATGTTAAGGATGCGATGAGATCGAGGACGATGAAGAACGATGTGATGGTTCTAATATATTTATTCAGCATGATCGATGATAACATGGCGATGACAAATGATGATGGCGGAAGTTGTGTTTCGTCGTCAATCGAGTCACTCGGATCTACGTTCACGAACATTACCTGTAGTCCGAAACAACGATCCCAAACAGACATATGCTTATTCTTTTCATACCTTCTGTCAAACCCTATAGGCCAATTTTCTTATTATCTCAAAACATTTTGACTCAAGACACTTAAATTTGCAACAAATATTGTGAACATATTAGTCAATCTCAACGCTTAAAACAGATGCTCCCTACGAGTTTATATAAAAAACACTGCTATATATTGTTTGCAGATAGCTTTCTATTTATAACACAGTGAAAATTCGAACAGGAAAATGTATCTAAAATTCACTGCTCTAAATGGGCGTATGTTTGAATATTGTAAGTGAATATTTAGCAAAAAAATTGAATAAATTTTTATTTTTTTTTATTAAGGGGGTTGACAACCCTAAACTTGTGTACAAAAAATAGACGATTTCGACCAGTTCTTTTCCACTTAATATTTAAATATCAATGGAAAGTGGGGACTTTCAGCTATCCAAAAATATAAAATTTATTTCTTTATGACATGTCAACTTTGAGAAATAGGGTAAGAAAGATGAACGAAAAAAACGTCAATTATTCCCTTAAAATTAGCATATCTACTAGACTATTTAATATAGAAGGTTGAAATTTTGCACAACGCAAGTCTACATGTATCTCTACAAAATAACGTTGGCTTTTTGGAAAATTTTGTTTTGTTCTTAAGATAAATTGTAAGCGAGATATGCTTTTGGAAAAATGGCAGTTTTTTTCAACATTTTGCAAAAATTTTGTTAAAAGATTGTCTTTCGTGCTGTAGAAATCTTTAAGCACCTTTTAGGCATCGATATGAACCGATAACCACACAATTAGAGTTTTAAAACAATGGTTTAGCACATGTTAAAACACCCCACCAATCATAAAAATTCTCTGTTTACATGTGACGTAAAGATTGATGGGAAATCACGTGACTTCTGGATTGCCCCCAATGCAAATCTGATCGACAAACGCAATGTCATTGGACGAACGTAGAAAAGGTTTATTTAGCTGATGACGTAGTACTCAAAAACGTCAACTGACAACGTAATTTGTACGTCTGCATAGAGGATTACCCCATTTTGTTCTATAAATAGATTATCTTTACGGACCGATATCTGACAAACTACTGAAGCGATTGAGCTAAAATTTTTACTAGATGAGTTTCTTTAAATGCCAAATAGAATGGATATCAACTTAATACGTTTCTTGATTGAAATACACCTCAAACAATAAGGTTGTCAACCCCCTTAAAGAGTTAAAATATTACATAATCAAATTAATCTGTTTCTGGCAGACAAGTCATAAACAATTATAACTCAAATCACCCTTTAACCCTCTTTTCACACCTCCTGTAAATCAATTTAAATCCTTTTATTATTCTATTTTCACGGGGAATTTTAAAAACAGTGAGTTTCAAATGGTGGTGGTTTTAGTTGTGAATCTTTATAATACGGTAAGAATAACTGAAGAGTACTTAGATAATAATTTTCTGGATCTTTAGTTTCGGAGAATCTCGCGTAACGAATAATAGCCGGTGACGTTCTAGAACGTTTAATTATGTAGCCAAGATCATTTTGTAGTTCGAAGGCGGGATTTGTGTCTGAATCAACATTTGGATTTTCTGATTTAGATAAGAGCCGACATTCAGAATAAAAGGCGGCTATACACATGCTATGAAATTGTATTGATGTAGGTCTAGATTTATATCTATCAACAATGCCGAGTACTCTTAATGCAATTTCAGGACCAGATACTTCTCTTGAATGTAAATAGGCAGATGAAATTTTTCGCATGCAGGATTTAGCATCCAGGTTGTTTTGTTTTGCCTCCTTATAAGTTACACGTAATTACATGCCCATTTCTTTTTCCGCTTTAGTAATATATACCACAATATAGACAACACAAGCATAGGCATCCGTTATATATTGTACCATTTATTAAACGAGAAATCACGGTCTAAGAATTCACTTGTTAGCCCTCCAGTGTTGGGCCTTTGCATATTTTTACGGATCAAGGTCGAAATTTTCAGAGTGGGTTATTTAATTCTCTATGTGATTTACCTTATATTCATCAGACTCGTACTACTCCATATAGACCTTCGTCCAATGGCCAAGTGGAAAGGTATAATCGTACCTGTGTTTAGCAATGAAGCTCCAAGGTGGGCACAGGAATATAGAAAATACCTTCTAGAGGGGGGGGGGGGAGGTCATGGAAATTTTGATAAATACTGTTTGTGTAGGAAACCGTGGGGTAATGCGTTTGGTATACAATGCGATCTTTGTGATGATTGGTTCCACGGAGATTGTGTTGGTGTTACTCCGGAGGAAGCCCAAACCATAGATAAATATAAATGTCCATTATGTGCCCAGGATTCGGGGGCCAGAGTGTCATGTATAAGCATGTTACTTCCAGATATGGATGATAAGAGGGAGACGGCAGAAGCGTAGAGAGGAGTATGTGCTGGACACCCCCCGATACTGACATCCCCGACATCGACATCCCTGACACTGACATCCCTGTTCTGGCATAAAAGAGATCCCTGCCCTTATGCCACCCATCTGCCTGAACTCTGCAGTAGCCTGGACAAAAAAATTCCAAAAGCTTCTGGTTCTCTGATTTATTGCCTTTACCAACCCCCCAAAGTTGCTTGGTTTCGCCATTGTGTGATGTCACCCCTAGGGCCCTAGAATCTATGATGGTAATTGCCCGTTTTCTGGGGTAAAAAGGCCCTGCGCAGTAACTATTTTTCAATTGAATAGTGATGCGCATTATACTCGGGTGTATACTATACATTGATGCGCATTATACTCGGGTATATACTATACATACTCGATGTGAGTTTTGTTTGTGAATTTCTAATAATAAAGCGGATGAAAATGCCTGATTAGCACTAAGGTTTAAAGATGGGTTACCTCATTAATTAGAGCCAAAGTAAGCTTACTAATTGATTAATTGGGGTTTCTAATGAATAATCCACGTATTCTCAAGTTCAAAAGACCTATGTGGACGTAGAAATGCTTGTGGAATCCATTTGACTCTGATCTGCTCTGAAACGCTAAATTTAGACTCCATGTTTGTTCACGTGACCAAATGACGTCATATGAATGAAAGCGTCTAAAAATTGATTTTGTATTTTATTATTAGTGAGTTAAAACTTATTTAAATAAATTCATAATGTTTTTACAAAATGATATTTAAACGTTTTATTGCCTTTTGCTAGAGATAATAAATGGAATACCAAAATGTCGTTGTGGAAAATGTTAAGGAATGTGGGCAATGACAACAGCGTCCGGTTACGTCATGATTTATGTACCGAATTGACAGACTGGATGATCAAAAAAAAAGATCAACGACATTTGAGACTTGACGTACATACCTATGTTAGTACCCTACCGTGGGAATTCCGGTCATAATTAGCCCAATTACGAGTTAATTAAGGACTTGTAGGACCATCTGGTATTTTTCCCAGTCATTAGAACACCTCTACATTAACTTTTTGTTTTCAATCAATAGAACCAAATCTCTAACAAAACTCCCTCACAGTTCCTTTATATTTGTACAAACACAAAACACGTCCCAAAATAATCCCGACCCCATAACCCCGACAAACTCCCCGTCCCATCTAAGCACATTCTTACACACATACACACACCCACCCTATCATCTATTTCCCACGGCACCTCACACACACGCACTTTACCCTATTACCCCATGAAAATTAGCTATACAATCGTTTCACACAAGTAAAAATGTATTTATCAAGAAACGTTCTCAAGAAACTAGGGGAAGTTTTCTGTCAAAATAGGCGCGATTATAATCGTATCAAGCGCAGGGCTAAGCTTACGTTTGGTAGACGAGAAGAACAATCTGACCAATTTTGAGCGTAGGGCATTGAATAAATTAAAGAATGATGACAGCATCATAATCCGTAAAAGTGACAAAGGCAGTGTGTTGTGTAATACAGGATCGCGTTGACTATATTTTTGAATTAGATAAGCAGTTAAGTAATCAAAATCATTATCGCGAACTAGACAGACCAATTTTCATGGAAACATCTATAAAAATCAACGACATTTTGAAAAATTTAGTTACAAAAAAATTTCTTTCTGACGCGCAATACGACTACCTTTCTGCAAAACCCAACGTACGCCAACGTCATATTTATTCTTTACCAAAAATTCACTAAATCCTGAAACCGAATGGACCGATCGCGAATAAAATTCCAAGGGCAGACCAATTATTTCTGATTGCGCTAGCGAGTCATACCGAGTTTCTGAATATACTGACCATTTTTTGTTACCTTTGGCAAGTAAACATCCGTAAACAATGTTGGTTTAGACGCTGTCCGTAAAGCATTTCTTAGAAATCCATCCGACGAAAGACCAGATAAAGAAATTTTAGAACTCCTGCAGATTTGTTTAACGCGTAATGACTTCTTTTTTAGTGGAAAAACATACCTTCAAATTTCTGGAACAGCTATGGGTAAACGCTTCGCTCCAAGCTATGCAAACATCTTCTTGGCTGAATGGGAACGCGAAATAGACCAAATTTCACCTTTTAAACCTCTTTTTTACGGCAGATTTCTTGACGACATTTTCATCATGTGGACCGAATCATAAGAAAACTTTTGGCAATACTTCGAGATACTAAACAATCACACATCCTTCAGTAAAATTAACGGCGAACATTAGCGATAATAGTATGGACTTTTTGGACACTACGGTGTTCAAAGGAAACGATTTCGAAAAACTTCAAAAGTGGACATTAAAGTATTTTTTGAAGAAACTGATACGCACCAACTTTTGTTCAAAAGCTCGTTTCATCCGAAGCATACGTCTTTTCTGCGATTATAAAATCACAAATCCTACGGTTCCATAGGATTTGTACTCAACAGACCGATTTTGATTCTGCATGGAACCTAGTTTCCAATAAATTACGAGAGAGGGGTTACTCAAAACGATTTTCTACGCAAAATTAAAAACGACACGTTATTACAACTTCTGGAGAAAATAACCCCCTCCATCGCCTATAAATGAATTTGGCTCCAAACCCTGTGGTGGTTCTACGTGTCGTACCTGCGGGCATGTACCTATTTCTCATTTTTTCAAAAACAATAAAACCGAAAAACTTTTCTTATATCTGACCAACTTTCATGCGGCGACCATAATCTAATTACCTAATTTCATGTAAAAAATGCGAAACACAATATATTGGAGAAACTAAGAACGCGCTACGAACTCGCTTTGACGGCCATCCAACCCGACCATTCCATTGAAGACTTGTTGATTATGCCAATTGAAAAGATACAACCTATGCCAAACATCAAGCCAAAACAAAGAAGATTACAATGCGAGAGTTATTGGATGGACCAACTTCAAACTGTATATCCAAATGGCCTTAATATCCAACATGATAATCAGATAATACCTTTTGTTACCACCTACAATCATACTGCCACTAATGTCACTACCAAAGCCTTCAAAACCAATATCCTCATGTCTACAACAAGAGACTTGTTACAGCGTACAAAAGAAATAAAAATCTCAGCAATATCCTACTCAATCCCCAATAGCTTTAAATTACCTGACTTCCTTTATTCTGAATTCACTACATTTGACTCTTTACATTAATATTTCTTTATTTATTATAGGTACATAAAAATATTTGGCTTTTCTCTTTAGCTGATTATCGATATATCAGAAGAAAAATAATTCTTATATTTTCAGCTATTTCAGATAAGAAATTATATTACTTCAGATAATATTTCAGAGACATCAATAATTAACGCATCTAATTATCCTAACCTTTAACTTGCACCTTGCTTTATCATAAATCTTTACTTTGTGACCTAGGCCCAGTGCTTTTCTCATCACCATCTAACACAACCCCTAATCAAATTTGGAAAGTCTTAACAGATCAAAAAATTAAATCTGAAACGAAACGATTGGTTCGATTCAAAATGAAAATTAGCTAGACAATCGTTTCACACAAGTAGAAATGTATTTATCAAGAAACGTTCTCAAGAAACAAGGGAAAATAGGCGCGATTATAATCGTATCAAGCGCAGGGCTAAGCTTACGTTTGGTAAAGAGTATGGTCAGCGCATCAGTGTTCTCCATAAGACAAACCCTAATCAATTTTGGAAAGTCTTAAAAGATCAAAAAATTAAATTGTCCAATTCTAAACTGTCTGTTGGTGATTTTATAAATATATTTTTGAATAGTATGTAGCATAATATATTTTTTATGACGAAGTGATTTTGGAAGTTTGTTTTTAAACGCCCACATAATATGGTCGTATATTGTCGTCACCCCTATCCGTCCGTCTGTGCGTCCGTCCACATTGTTGTGGACACGGTAGAGAGCTGGTTTCTTTGTCGATTTTGACGAAACTTGGTGTGAGTCTTTATAATCACCCAAGGATGAACCCTATTGAAAATCAGACCAATCGAAAACTTATTTTCTATGAGTTAAATATAACCAAATCAGACCAATCAGAAAATATTTAATATGAGTTATTGCCCTTGTTCATGAAAACGTGTGTGCCTCAACATGTTATTCTTCGTCGGACGAAGTGTGTACATAGGCCTATAAATGCAGGACTGCGATGCAAATAAATAAATAAATTTATTTGTTGGATATAGTTATGAATCGAACCCAGACGTGCACGAAGAGTTTACAGTGATATTAGCACTTTGGACTAAACTGAAAGTATCTATCTACATCAAAACAACAGCAAATCTCTCGTCTAAATGTTTTAAATTGGACATTAATGTGCCTGGCTGTAAACTGACCATACTTTATAAATTGTACCCTAATGCGCACCTCGTCAATTAACATGCAGCCTTGAGATATACTAAGGGCGGACAATATCAATATGGAGCAAACTTACAATAAATATAGCAATAGCAACTGTGTATTATAAAAGTCGATTTACTGGAACTCCTTTACCCAATACTTCATTACTGAAACAGACCACTGATCTTAGAAATGGTGAACACTGCTGAATCAATGGATTCTTGGGTTTTTTGGTGCTCACTAAGCTCTGAATAATAAAGGAGTAAATGGTTTAGTGCTAACATTGTTCAAAACCTTGGCCGAATTAATGGTATTGAGCAAAGATCGTTTATTGTAAATTCATAATCATCAGAAGGTGGTAAAAATCTCAATATTCAGAATTAATATTTCAATTTATGAATACCATGTACCAAAACCTACAGAAATGCGTCCCTGAACTTATCTGAATCTGTTAACTTTAAAAAGCCTACCATTAATTGTTATACGCCAAAACTATTTTAAAGACTTACGTAAACTTCATTGATCATGAAGCCTCTTGTTAATACCGTAACAGCATTTATTATTCTTATCGACAATTTAAATGATATATAAATTTTAAAAGATAATTTGTAATCAAATAAAGGGAAGACATTCAAGATATAAACCAAGTTGCCAGTCCTGTCTATTTCATTCTGGAAATTTAAAAAAGGACTTGCCAAAGGTAACAAAAAATGGTCAATATATTCAGAAACTCGGTATGACTCGCTAGCGCAATCAGAAATAATTGGTCTGACCTTGGGAATTTTATTCGCGACGGTCCATTCGGTTTTAGGATTTTTGTGAATTTTTGGTAAAGAATAAATATGACGTTGGCGTACGTTGGGTTTTGCAGAAAGGTAGTCGTAATGCGCGTCAGAAAAAAATATTTTTGTAACTAAATTTTTCAAAATGTCGTTGATTTTATAGATGTTTCCATGAAAATTGGTCTGTCTAGTTGGCGATAATGATTTTGATTACTTAACTGCTTATCTAATTCAAAAATATAGTCAACGCGATCCTGTATTACACAACAACTGCCTTTGTCACTTTTACGGATTATGATGCTGTCATCATTCTTTAATATATTCAATGCCCTACGCTCAAAATTGGTCAGATTGTTCTTCTCATCTACCAAAGGTTACCGAGAGATTTCTTCATACATTTCATCGCAAATATCAATAATACCATTGTCTATCGCGTTGTCTGGTGGATTCCAACCAGTCTTTTCAACAAAATTGGTACGTTTTCCGCGACCAAGTCGTTCTCGAAAGAAAAAATTGAATTTGAATATTCGCTGAATTTCTTTTACCGATGATAAAATTGGTGAATTAGACAATGGCTTTGCCGTGGGAAGAAAAGTTAATCCGCGATCCAAAAGTCTTTCTTCTACGGGAGAAAGTTTACGTGTGCTAAGATTTAGAATTGTTTGACCTAATTTTAGAATACGTCCTCCCGCGTCTAGTTTAAATGGGAGACCCATTTAACGTAGATACTTCTAGCAGTGGAGGCCGTCCAGTGGACGTGATCGGAGCAGACGTCGACCATTCCATTGAACCTTGGGATGGTAGTGGAAACAGGAGAAGGCTTATGGTAGATCAAGTTATTGTAGCGGCGGAGATTTTCTGTAGCATGGGGCTCGACTCTTTGTAAACTGTTAGAAAATGGTATTTGGGTTGCATAAATGGTAGCTGCAGGAAATTTAGATTTGGCGAGGTTCAAGAGTTCCAAAATTTGTTTATAAATAATTTCACCAGTCCCCTGTCTGTTGTTGATGCCTACATGGAAGATAACCTTTTCTGGTATGTTGGTGGGTTCAGCCTTGAAAAGGATATTAAATATATGACGGATGCGGGCTCCTGGGTAGGATTAAGCTTGGGTGTTGAGGTCTATTTCTGGTACACGAGAGATATTGGATAAACCGATGATCAGGACAGGTTTCAAGATTTCCGGAAGGCTCCAATCAGATTTTCTGTTATCATGGTCGTTTCTTCGTGGTTTATTGGCTGGTTGGTGGCCTAAACTCAGACGTCGCCTGGTGCCAACAGATTGTCTAGGTGTTTCTGGGTTTGACTTCGGGGTTCTCTGTTGGTTGTCGGCTCTTGTTTTACACTTTTCACCTAGCTGTTATAGACCAGAAGTTACGTAATTACGTCATTTGAGGCTAAACCGGAAGTCGAAATTTTTTTTCAAAATTTTTCAAAAATCATAATCACAATTGCCGTGTTTAGGTTGTGAATATTGTTGTAAAGCCTTTCATGACTGAAATAGGAGCAGAGGCTAGAGGTAAAACATCATCAACATCCTCAGAGAAATCTAACCAGTTTTGATGAATTCTATGATTTTTCGGAAGTTAAAAGTGAGTGGAAGAGTTCTGGGAAGGTGACAAAGATCTCAAAGGTAGTAAAGTTGGTGCAGTTACACCAGAGGCGGATAATGTACTTTCTGGAATTTCATTAATAGATAATCCAGATAAATTTTTAGTTGACAGTAGGAAATGAATATGTAACATAATATATTTTTTATAACTAATTTTTTGTAATTTAGAATTCCATTTTTTTGTATTTATAGATCTGTTTTTATGTTTGACATATTAAATCTGTAAGTGATTTTGGAAGTTTTTTAAACGCCCACATAATATGGTCGTATATTGTCGTCACCCCTGTCCGTCCGTCTGTCCGTGCGTCCGTCCACAATTGTTGTGGACACGGTAGAGAGCTGGTTTCTTGGTCGATTTTGACGAAACTTGGTGTGAGTCTTTGTAATCACCCAAGGATGAACCCTATTGAAAATCAGACCAATCGAAAACTTATTTTCTATGAGTTGAATATAACCAAATCAGACCAATCAGAAAATATTAAATGTGAGTTATTGCCCTTGTTCATGAAAACGTGTGTACCTCAACATGTTATTCTTCGTCGGACGAAGTGTTTACATAGGCCTATAAATGCAGGACTTTAAAAACATACTGCGATGCAAATAAATAAATAAATTTATTTGTTGGATATAGTTATGAATCGAACCCAGACGTGCACGAAGAGTTTACAGTGTATTAGCACTTTGGACTAAACTGAAAGTATCTATCTACATCAAAACAACAGTAAATCTCTCGTCTAAATGTTTTAAATTGGACATTAATGTGCCTGACTGTAAACTGACCATACTTTATAAATTGTACCCTAATGCGCACCTCGTCAATTAACATGCAGCCTTGAGATATACTAAGGGCGGACAATATCAATATGGAGCAAACTTACAATAATTATAGCAATAGCAACTGTGTATAATAATGTCTGCTATTATAAAAGTCAATTTACTGGAACTCCTTTACCTAATACTTCATTACTGAAACAGACCACTGATCTTAGAAATGGTGAACACTGCTGAATCAATGGATTCTTGGGTTTTTTGGTGCTCACTAAGCTTTGAATAAACAAGGAGTAAATGGTTTAGTGCTAACATTGTTCAAAACCTTGGTCGAATTAATGGTATTGAATAAAGATTCATAATCATCAGAAGGTGGTAAAAATCTCAATATTCAGAATTAATATTTCAATTTATGAATACCATGTACCAAAACCTACAGAAATGCGTCCCTGAACTTATCTGAATCTGTTAACTTTAAAAAGCCTACCATTAATTGTTATACGCCAAAACTATTTTACAAACTTACGTAAATTTCATGGATCATGGAGCCCCTTGTAAATACCGTTAATTATTCTTATCGACAATTTAAATGATATATAATTTTAAAAGATAATTTGTAACCAAATGAAGGGAAGACATTCAAAATATAAACCAAGTTGCAGTCCTGTCTATTTCATTCTGGAAATTTAAAAAAGGACTTCGAATAACAACTTGGTGATTATAATTTGTCATTATTGACTGTCCTAGACATCTTTAGATACCAAGAACCGGAGCTTGTTGACTTAGCTCCTGTGCCTCTTTTGGGCTTCTTTATTGTTATTTTATGATCCTTATAGACTGTCCTAGATATCGTAGACTAAGACCTAGTCCATACACCTGTCTGGTTTAATCGCAACCAGAATCTACTTTCTTCCCTTCGTGATCAATGATCAAAAGTTACTTTCAATTTTTCCAAAATAAACCTGTCATAAGATTTTTTGGTATTTTCATCTAAAATATATTACCCAAAAATATACAAATAAATTGATTTATTGCCCTGATTTTAGACATTTGTTTGGATGTGAGATTTATTTCTTATCAATAATCTCAATAAATGGTGAGGAGGGGGTCTAAATTTTAACTATATAATGTAATTTCTTTTGTTGCAAAATATAATACATGTAAAGAAAAGAAAACCCGGATTCCTATTCATTGCTTAGCTTTTCTATCTTCTACCTGTGTTTGAATGAAATAAAAATTAATAAGGAGACAGACAGTATCTTTACGCTAGAAATTGTGACAGACTAGAATCAGTCCTCAGATGTTCCTTTATACAACAACGATGAAGATAAATATTTTGTTTTTTAATATATTTTTACTTTGTCTTGTAAAACGATTTTAATTTAAATTCTTAAAGAAGGATTTTCTGTGTCTGAGACTAGATTTCTCTGAGAAACACACTTTAAAGTACCAGATGATCAAGTGTAGTGACTTGTATAATTTCATGAAGCATTGCACAAAACCTTTTTTAATACAGTAACAGCATTTATTATTCAAACCGCCAAACTAAATGATACATTTTAGAAGATAATTTGTAACCAAATGAAGGGAAGACATTCAAGATTAAACCAAGTTGCCAGTCCTGTCTA
>CM060200.1:36326553-36342695 GCA_030562195.1 Nipponacmea schrenckii | reverse complement strand
TCAAGAATTGTACCTAATAACAACTCATTAAATATTTTTCGGTATTTTTATGATTTGCAATAGGGTTCACCCTTAATAATATTTTGATATTTTTAATTCTTAATAGGGCTCATCCTTGGTTGATATTAAACAATTTGGGCAAGTTTTGTCAAAAATGAATATGTAGAGTGTTCAAAAGCCAAAAGTTGAAAGCGTTTTCGAAAACAAGGACAATAACTGACACTAAATATTTTTCGATTTATCTGATTTTCAATTGGGTTCATCCTTGGGAGAAAACAAATACTAAAGCCAAGTTTCATCAAAATCCATTCAAAATTGTTCTTTCTAGAGTGTTTACAAGCTAAAATTGAACCCATTTAAAAAACAAGGGCAATAACTTGTACAAAATATTTGTCTGATTTTCAATAGGGTTCATCTTTGGGTGAAAACAAATACTCAAACCATGTTTCGGTGAAAACAAATACTCAAACCATGTTTCATCAAAATCCATTCAAAATTGTTCTTTCTAGAGTGTTTACAAGCTAAAATTGAACCCGTTTTCAAGAACAAGGGCAACTAGAACTGTGAACAGCTCCGAGCGTGGCAACTATGCGTTATCCCATGGATTTCGAACATTTTGAAACTTCTAACCTGCTAGCTTTGAATTCCGGTACTTTTCAGCCTACAATTGTAAGCATAAACCTTTCGCTATAGAGGCAATTTTTTTTACTATAAGTTTCTACTATCAGTTCCTTATTAGATTTTTGTACATGTTTAAGATTTCGGTAGGATATTTACATAAATTCCAAACCAAAATTTAAGTAGGTAGTAAGATGACAATTTGTCATGAAATTTAAACTCTCTATATTCAAATTTAAACATTATTTTGTAACTTTGGTTGTAATTAACATAGAGAGAAAATTCAAGCTATGTGATAATTTGCTTATTCACAGCTTTATAAAGAGATATTTTTTGAATTTGTATGCAAAAATTTTACAAAAAAAATGAATTTTATTAGGGTTATCAGATTATATCATTAGATTAATTTACTCTTTGGCCACCTGTGTGCGTTGAACCGTGACTAAAGTGGTCAATAGTTCATCTGTGTTTTATAAGACTTATATGTCTGCTACTCTTCACATGACTGTATTTGACATTTTTTTTATAAAATCATTTCTATTTAAGATACGAACAAAATTCGAACTGATCAATGACAAGCGAATTCACTTCTTTAACTTGATGTATGTTTTGAATTTGAATGGAAATATTTTAAGAAATTACATAATCAGATTAATTTGTTCCCCAGCTCAGTGATTTGACAAGTAGGTGTGAAAATTTAAACCACCAGTTTTACTGACATGTTATATAACAGCCTTTAACACCCTGACTGATCAATTTGAAACAGATTTTATGAAATAAAAAACCCAAAATTGGTATTTATTTTGTTAATTTATCTAAAATTAATGCTTAAATTTTCATGGTAAACCGACCATGTCGCATATCATTTAAGAGACAATTTAATTTGGAGTCCAATGATGTATACCACATTGATGTGGGATGAATATATTTTATGTTAGTACTGGAGTTTTTAAAATATGCTTCTGCACTTTTGGCATATATCCTTTATTGAAGAGTTTTGAGGCTATTATAAAACAGAAAATCTCAAGTCAATGTGTTCGTAAGGAAATGTAATATTGCCGTTCAAAGTTTCAAAAATGTCAGAATTCGGTTGGCTATAAAACCCAGAAGTTGATATTTTTCATTCAATATTGTCATATCTATAGACAGCTGAGGTCAAGGCCATTCTATATGGAAAATTTCAAGGTCATTGAAGGTGAAGGTCACAAGATATAGAATTTCAAATTTTCAAAAAATTCAAACGGGCATAAAATAAATTCATGTTCGAAAATCAAAATTCTGTTTCAAACATCCTTTAGATAAGGGAGCGAGGTTTTGATAGATACCAAAATCATACAAATCGGATAATAAATGACGGACTAATTAAATTTTAAAGAAAATTTGCCATTCTCGGAAAAATGGCGCATGCGCAACTAGCAATTTGAATTTTTTTCTTCTCGAGGGATGCAAATTATTTTGTATAGCTAATATATACTGTTTTTGCTTACATTCTTGAATTACACGGGATGTAGGGTCGTCTGAAATGAGATAAAAAAAAACCGGAAGTCCCCACGCCCAAACCGAAAGTGATCAAAAAATTTTGATGATATATTTTTAATTGTGTTGCGTATCTATCTATATCCTGTAAATTTCAGATCGATCCGAACATTAGAGCCCGAAAGTGTAACATAACCGTCCAAAATTGCAAAATAGTCAGATTTCGGTGGGCTATAAAACCGGAAGTTAATATTTGTCATGCAATATCAGCACATCTATAGACAGCTGAGTCAAGGACATTCTACATCTCAAATGTCAAGGTCATTGAAGGTCAAGGTCACGAGATATAGAGTTTTAAATTTTCGAAAAATTCGAACGGGCATAAAAAGAATTCAAATTCGAAAATCAAAATTCTGTTCCCAACATTTTTTAGATAAAGTATCAAGGTTTCGATAGACACCAAAATCATAAAAATCGGTTTATAATTGGCGGACTTATTAAATTTTTAAGAAAATTTGCCATTTTTGAAAACTGCGCATGCGCAACATTCAATTTAATTTTTCTGCATCTCAGGGGATTAAAATCATTTAGTATAGCTAAAATATACTGTTTTTGTTTAGAATCTTGAATTACATGGGAAGCAGGGTCGCCCGACATGAGACGAAAAAACCGGAAGTCCCCACGCCCAAACCGGAAGTGATCAAAAAATTTTGATGATGTAGTTTTAATTGCGCTGCCTATCTTTCTATATCCTGTAAATTTCAGACCGATGCGACTATTAGGGCCCGAGCTAGCTTGAAATCTTATTTGCATATTATGCAATTAGCCACTTTCGGGTTAGCGAAAATTTCATGTTAGACATTCAATTTTGATTCCAGCCCATATAAAAACCATTGGTGAAAACAGAAATAGTCTATCTCTTTCCGTTTGGGCTAGCGAGCTTCCCAAAAAAAAAAAAAAAAAAAAAAAAAAAAAAAAAAAAAATAATCCGAACGAAAACAAAGCGTGACAAATTTCATTTGCCACGCAATAACTCATACTAAATATTTTTTGACTTTGCTGATTTTCAATAGGGTTCATCCTTGAATTATAACACACTCTCACACCAAGTTTCATCGAAATCCATCAAGAATTGTGCCATGTAGAGTGTTTACGAGACAAAAATCGAACAGGTTTTAAAGAACAAAGACAATAATTCATATTAGATATATTTTAATATTTTTTATTTTCAATAGGGCTCAACTCTGGGTGATAACAAACAATTTCAGCTGGTTTTGTCAACATTGATCATGAATTGTGCCTTCTAGAGTGTTTATAAGCCCAAAAGTTGAACACGTTTTCAAGAACAAGGGCAATAACTCATACTAAATATTTTTCAATTTTGCTGATTTTCAATAGGGTTCGTCCTTGAGTTATAACAAACTCTCGCACCAAGTTTCATCACACTCCATTTAGAATTGCACATTGTAGAGTGTTTACGAGCCATTCAAGAACAAGGGCAAGAACTCATACTAAATTATTTCCAATTTCGCTGATTTTCAATAGGGTTCATCCTTGCATGATCATCAACACACATATCAAGTTTCATCATCCGCCAAGAATTGCGCCCTCTAGAGTGTTTACAAGCAATTGTGGACAGACGGACGGACGGATGGATCGACGGACGGATGGGGTGACGACAACAAACGCCCCCCCATTTCATGTGGGCGTATAAAAATTGCTCAAGAATTGTGAGTTGTAGAGTGTTTACAAGGCAAAAATCCAACACATTTTATAGAACAAGGGCAATAATTCTTTCTAACATACTCTCACACCAAGTTTCATCAAAATCGGTCAAGAATTGCACATTGTAGAGTGTTTACGAGCCATTCAAGAACAAGGGCACAAACTCATACTAATTTTTTTCCGATTCAGCTGATTTTCAATAGGGTTCATCCTTGCGTGATCATAAACACTCATATTAAGTTTCAATTAAATCCTTCAAGAACTACACCTTGTAGAGTGTTTACGAGCAATTGTGGACGGATGGAACGACCGACGGACGGACGGATGTGGGTGACGACAATATATGCCTCCCATTTCATGTGGGCGTATAAAAATGAACTTGAAAATTCCACTCCATCTTGGGCACGAATATCTTTTGCTCCACAAGTAACTTATTGTCATCAACAGTATGACCTTCGACCTCAGCATTTTAAACTGTGTGTTATAATTAACTAACTATAAAAATTTAAAGATAGGAGTAATTTGATTTTGATATAGTATCTCAGGTTAATTCCTCTGAACTTTACAGAGAACATTAGGTTTATTGTATATATATATTATACGCCCATTTTCCATCTGTCTGTCCACAATTGCTCATAAAGGTTGCAATTCTTAATGGATTTTGATGAAACTTGATATGAGTGTTTATGATCACGTAAGGATGAAACCTATTGAAAATCAGCAAAATCGGAACAAATTTAGTATGAGTTCTTGCCCTTGTTCTTGAATGGCTCGTAAACACTCTACCAAAAACAGTTATTGACTGATTTTGATGAAACTTGGTGTGAGAGTATGTTATAACTCAAGGATAAAGCCTATTGAAAATCAACGAAATCGAAAAACATTTAGTATGAGTTATTGCCCTTGTTCTTGAAAACGCGTTCAATTTTAGCTTGTAAACGCTCTTGAGAGAACAATTCTTAATGGATTTTGATGAAACTTGGCTTGAGTATTTGCTATCACCCAAGGATGAAGCCTATTGAAAACCAGTTAAATCGAGAAAAAAAATTAGTGTCGAAAAAAATTTAGTGTCAGTTATTGCCCTTATTTTTGAAAACGTGTTCAATTTTTGGCTTGTAAACACTCTACAAAGAACAGTTATTGACCGATTTTGACAAAACTTGCTGAAATTGTTTAATATAGCCCAAGGATGAACCCTTTTGAAAATAGAAAATATCGAAATATATATTTAATACGAATTATTGCCCTTGTTCTATAAAATGTGTTGGATTTTTGCCTTGTAAATACTCTACAAGTCACAATTCTTGAGTGATTTTGACATAACTTGGCATGAGTATTTGTAATCACCTAAGGATGAACCCTATTGAAATTCAGTTAAATCGAAAAATATTTAGTATCAGTAATTGCCCTTGTTTTTGAAAACACATTCAATTTGTGGCTTGTAAACACTCTACAAAGCACAATTCTTGAGCAATTTTGACGTAACTTTGCATGAGTATTTGTAATAACCTAATGATGAACCCTATTGAAAAATATTTAGTATTAGTTATTGCCTTTTTTTGGAAAACCCGTCAAAATTTTAGCTTGTAAACCCTCTAGAAGGCACAATGATTTACAGATTTTGACAAAATTTGCTGAAATTGTTAATTATCACTCAAGGATGAACACTATTGAAAACAAGAAATATCACATAATATTTGATTGCCCTTGTTCTTTCAAATGATTTGATTTTTTGGCTCATAAACACTCTGCAAGTCACATTTCTTGACTGATTTAAACGGAACTTGGCATGAGTATGTGGAATCATCTAAGGATGAACCCTATTGAAAATCAGATAAATCTTAAAATATTTAATATCAATTATTGCTCTGTTTTTGAAAAGAAGTATATGTATATTTTATTTTTTATTTAAAGTCAATGCTGCCAGTGGGCGTATATTACCTTGCCTGGCATGCTCTCTTAAAATAAATGAAAGTATTTATCAAATTTAGGGCAATTAAATTAGATCAAGCAAGGATGAAATATTGCTTATATTTTTTCATAAGAAAAAGATTAGAATACCGGTACTATATTTAAACGAAAATATTACCAAATGTTAATACTCAAATAGACAGATAATAGTCAAAGAGGTCAAAAGCATTTATGCACATCCAGAAAGTTGTGTAAACAAAGCGCGCCATTTTATAGGTAACTCTCGGAAAGTCCAGTTTTTATACGCCCACATGAAATGGGGGGCGTATATTGTCGTCACCCACATCCGTCCGTCCGTCCGTCCGTCCGTCCGTCCGTCCGTCCGTCCGTCCGTCCGTCCGTCCGTCCGTCCGTCCGTCCGTCCGTCCGTCCACAATTGCTCGTAAACACTCTACACGGTGTAATTCTTGACGGATTTAGATGAAACTTAATATGAGTGTTTATGATCACGCAAGGATGAACCCTATTGAAAATCAGCGAAATCGGAAAAAAATTAGTATCAGTTCGTGCCCTTGTTCTTGAATGGCTCGTAAACACTCTACAATGTGCAATTCTTGACCGATGAGAGTATGTTATAACTCAAGGATAAACCCTATCGAAAATCAGCGAAATCGAAAAACATTTAGTATGAGTTATTGCCCTTGTTCTTGAAAACGCGTTCAATTTTAGCTTGTAAACACTCTTGAGAGAACAATTTTTAATGGATTTTAATGAAACTTGGCCTGAGTATTTGTTATCACCCAAGGATGAAGCCTATTGGAAACCAGTCAAATCGAAAAAAAATTAATATCAGTTATTGCCCTTGTTTTTGAAAACGCGTTCAATTTTTAGCTTGTAAACACTCTACAAAGCACAGTTATTGACCGATTTTGACGAAACTTGCTGAAATTGTTTAGTATCACCCAAGAATGAACCCTTTTGAAAATAGCACATATCGAAATATATTTAATAGGAATTATTGCCCTTGTTCTATAAAATGTGTTGGATTTTTGCCTTGTAAACACTCTACAAGTCACAATTCTTGAGCGATTTTGACATAACTTGGCATGAGTAATTGTAATCACCTAAGGATGAACCCTATTGAAATTCAGTTGAATCGAAAAATATTTAGTATCAGTTATTGCCCTTGTGTTTGAAAACGCGTTCAATTTTAGCTTGTAAACACTCTAGAAAGAACAATTCTTAATGGATTTTGATAAAACTTGGCTAGAGTATTTGTTTTTACCCAAGGATGAACCTTTTTGAAAATCAAATAAATCGAAATATATTTAGTGTCAGTTATTGCCCTTGTGTTTGAAAACGGGGTTAACTTTTTGGCTAATAAACACTCTAGAAGGTACAATTCATGACCAATGTTGACAAAACTCACTGAAATTGTTGGATATCGCAAGGGATGAGCCTAATTGAAAATTAAAAATATCAAAATATATCTAATATGAATTATTGCCCTTGTTCTTTTAAACGCGTTCGATTTTTGTCTCGTAAACACTCTACATGAAACAATTCTTGATGGATTTCGATGAAACTTGGTGTGAGAGTGTGTTATAACTCAAGGATGAACCCTATTGAAAATCAGCGAAATCGAAAAAAAATTTAGTATGAGTTACTGCCCTTGTTCTTGAAAACGCATTCAATTTTAGCTTGTAAACATTCTAGAAAGAACTATTCTTAATGGATTTTGATTAACTTTGGCTTGAGTATTTGTTTTTACCCAAGGATGAACCCTATTATAAATCAAATAAATAGAAATATTTAGTGTCAGTTATAGCCCTTGTTCTTGAAAACGCGTTCAATTTTAGCTTGTAAACACTCTAGAAAGAACAATTTTTAATGGATTTTGATGTAACTTGGCTGTGTTATTTGTTGTCTCCCAAGGATGAACCCTATTGAAAATCGAAAAATATTTAGTACAAGTGATTGACCTTGTTTTTGAAAATTCTTTAACTCGTAAACACTCTAGAAAGAACAATTTTGAATGGATTTTGATGAAACTTGGCTTTAGTATTTGTTTTCTCACAAGGATAAACCCTATTGAAAATCAGATAAATCGAAAAATATTTAGTGTCAGTTATTGGGCCTGTTTTCAAAAACGCTTTCAACTTTTGGCTTGTGAACACTCTAAAAATTCCTTTTTGACAAAACTCGCTGAAATTGTTTAATATCAACCAAGAATGAGCCTTATTAAGAATTAAAAATATCAAAATATTATTAAGGGTGAACCCTATTGCAAATCATAAAGATACCGAAAAATATTTAATGAGTTGTTATTAGGTACAATTCTTGACAGTTTTTAATGAAACTAGAGACCCTAGAAAAAAATAGGTTGGAAGGTTGAATATTTCATTCCACTTATTGTAACCTCACTGAAAAGTTTTTATTTGAAATAAATGCTGCCAGTGGGCGTATATTACCTTGCCTGGCAAGCTATCTTTTGCAATTTTTGAGAAAAGTAACTTTTTGCGAAATTTTTTTTTTATATTTTTGTATTGGATTAACAATCTAGGAGTTATACCACACATTTTATTACAAATGAAAAGATGGCCTTGCATAACCACTTTGAAGTGCATTCAACTATAAGATGGAGCAAATGGTATCTACATTTAAGAAAAGCATTACTATTACCTGTATGTGTATATTGTATGGATATATAGGTGTGCATAGGTTCTTACCCATATATGTATTTGTAAATATTATAAATTTATTAATCTCTTTTGTTATTTTTGTAAAGGAAATGGTTGAAAGATAGATAGTGAAGATGTGATCTCTTCTGTGCTGAATATTGGTTATATAATACTTCTGTTTTCACTTTATATCATAATTTGTCCATAATGTTCTTTATGTGATTCTGAAACACTCCCAAACCTTTGTTTAAGTGCACTTCACAAAAGATGAAAATGTAACTTTTACCCTTTGTCAGTTTTACTCTTTTTCTGCGGTACCAAAAACTTGTTACTTTCAATAACCAAAATCTAGTTCTAAAATTCTACTAACTCTGCATTTGAAAATAATTAATGTAGTCATTTTGAAACATAATGTGTACATAATGGAACACTTATTTCTAATGCCTTATTAGCTATCTTAGACTTATGGCTCGACCTTAAACTTGTCTCATTATATTTTCCCACAGCATGTGTTTCAGAGTAAAAGAACCATATTGTAGCACAATCTTAGCATAGTCAAATTCAACAATTCCTTAATATGTAAATAATATGTTGCATTCAATGTACAAATTTTCTATAATTGTATATACGTTTTGTATATAATAGTTCTATATTTTCAACTAATTATTGTTTTGTATATATTCCAATGACAAAAAATGATCATGGGCAGCGATATTTCCTGTGCTCTCATAGCATTGTTGAGTTTTGATAATAATGGGGTCTAATTATGGACATTAAAAGGCAAACATAGTACTCAAATATATTGATAGACACCACCCATTATAAATATATAAGTATTTAATATATTTTGTTTATGAGTAATAGGCATTAATGAATTGATAAAAAACGAAGGAGAATGTGTTAACTGATTCTATTTTCTTTATATTATATTACAAATTGTTTTGTTAAAAATAATTTTCTAGAACAGTAGTTATATCTTTCTTTGTCTGAAATGCGCCTTTTGAGAAATTGTGGAATATTGGAATCCTGGAGGCGACATTACATTACAGGAGTTCTAGTACATGCACTAGCATATCATTAAAATCTTCTCCGTGAGATCCCCAACCAGTGCAAAAAATTAACATATTATCGACTCTAGCTCAATGGTCGTGGGCTAAATTGGCCATGTTTGTAGAAACGAATTGCTCCCCTTTGCTAGATACATCTCTTCCCGAGAATGTTTAGATAGAATAAAGTACATGAATTTTAACTCCAGTAAACACTTTGAGTGCAAGTTGTGATCACGCGATTGGCTTGTCTTAAATTTATGAATTTATGATTTATTACAAATTTCTTTATTAAAATACTTTTCTAAAACAGTACCAGGTAGTTATATCTTTCTTTATCTGATTTGTGCCTTGTGAGAAATTGTGGAATATTGGAACCCTTGAGGCGACATTACATTAAGGAGTTCTAGAACAAGCATATCATTAAAATCTTCTCCTATATATTCCTAAATTTATAAAATGCAAAGGACTATCAAATTATTGACTCCAGAAAACTTTATCAAATAAAATGTCTAGCTCAACGGTCGTCGGCTAAATTTGCTATTTTTGTACAAACGAGTTGCTCCCCTTCTCTTCCCAAATAATTTGGATATAACACAATAAAGTAAACACTTTCAAGTGCAAGTTGTGAACTTAAATTTTGTAATTCAAATTAATTTGGATATAATGGGCCCAAACTCGTAAAAATTTTCTCCGATCCACGGACTTATTCAACGTCAACACCTGGTGTAGACCTCCTTGGATAACTGAGAGAATTGTCAACGCCAAAGTTACTGAGACTAATCAACTGACCAGGTCTTGAGTTTTTCTCTTAAATCAATATTATTTATAGTCACTTTTCCTATTAATATTTTAAACCATTTCCCTTTAATTCATGAAATCTCTAGGATATTTCAGTAGATTTCATTTAAGGAGCAGGTTAGAAAGACCATTCTCAGTTCTTCAAGCAACTTCTCTCAAAACCTTCTTTACTTAGCACAGATTGATTAATTTACACAAACCAAAAAATTAACATTTTGATTGGGGTTTTGGCGCCTCGGAATCGTCAGAAATGTGTTCTCCAGGCTTCATTCATTCGAAAACTATTTCGAATTGCTTACAGGAGGAGGAGGAGAAGAAGAACAAGCGGTTGCCTAGCAAGATACGCCCAATTTAAAATATATTTTCTGTTTTAACACAGGCAGAAACTCCAACATTATTTAGGTCTAATTCAAGTTCTCATCAATATAAATGTTCACACCAAATTTGATTCAAATCAGATGAAAACTGTATTGTCTTTCATAATCACAAGCCAATTTGCGGTGTTTTGACTAAATCAAGTGCAATAACTCAAAAACAGTTTATCAAAAAATCGTCAATTTCGTACTTGACCAAGATCTCATCAACTTCAATGATCACACCAAATTTTATTCAAATCAGATGAAAACTGTTGTCTCTGTGGTGTTCACAAATCTGTTTTGACGCGTTTTGACTAAGTCAAGGGCAATAACTCAAAAAACGTTAACTAAAAAATCGTCACCATCAAACTTGTTTAAAATCTCATCAATATAAATGATGACACAAAATTTCATTCAAATCCAATGGAAATTTTGATCTCTATCGCGTTCACAAGCCAATTTTGACGGGTTTTAACAAAGTCAAGTGCAATAACTAAAAAATCGCCTATTTCGAATTTGTCATAGATCTCATCAATATAAATGATCACAGCAAGTTTCATTCAAATCCAATGAAAAATGTAGTCTCTATAGCGTTTACAAGTCAATTTTAACGCGTTTTATCTATGTCAAGTGCAATCACTCAAAAACCGTTCATCGAAAAATCGCTTTTTTCGAATTTGTCCAAGATCTCATCAATATAAATGATCACAGCAAGTTTCATTCAAATCCGATGAAAAATGCAGTCTCTATAGCATTTACAACCAATTTTAACGCGTTTTGACTAAGTCAAGGGCAATAACGCAAAAACTGTTTATCGAAAAATCGCCAATTTCAAACTTGTCCGAGATCTCTTCAATATAAATAATCACGGCAAGTTTCATTCAAATCCATTAAAAACTGTTGTCTCTATCGCGTTCACGAGCCAATTTTGACGCGTTTTGACTAAGTCAAGTGCAATAACTCAAAAAACCGTTTGTCGAAAAATCGTCAATTTCAAACTTGTCGGAGATCTCATCAATATAAATGATCTCAGCAAGTTTCATTCAAATCCGATAAAAAGCTCTAGTCTCTATCGGGTTCACAAGCCAATTTTGACGCGTTTTGACTAAGTCAAGTACAATAACTCAAAGACCGTTCATCGGAAAATCGCCAAATTCGAACTTGTCCGAGATCTTAATATAAACTAGAATTGCTTACAATTATGAACGTATTTCGAGAGCCTTAAAATATTATGTAGGCTAAATTTGCAATTACCTACATCTAGACAATATATTGAATATCATTTGACCTAGTTTTCAAAGTCATAAAATAATTAGGTCACACCTTCCGTAACGGTTAATGATGGCGAAAATATGAAAATTATCAATTTTTACTGTATTTAAGTACACTTATCTCTATGAATTTTTTAAGTAAGCCAAATTAAAAAATATCTACTCGTAGACAATATATTGAATATTATTTGACTTAATTTTCAAGGTCATAGATTAAGTGGGTCACACCTTCCGTACCCGTTAAAGTGACCTAATTTTGAAAAAATCGAAATTTAAATAATTCGAAAGAAAATACGAAATTTGAAAATCGGTCTCTAAGAAAAGGTAGATAATGATCCATTGTATCTATGTGCTAAATTTCATCAAAATCGGTCTATCAGTAGTGTCTGAATTTCGGATTTAAGAATTGTAACGAAAATTCAAAATGGCGGCCGATATGGCAGCTTGACCTAATTATTTAGGTCAATTCAATTACTATTGACAAGTTATTTATAAAACAGTTTTCACTTTTCACCTAGCAAGTATAGACCGGAAGTTATGTAATTACGTCATTTGAGGCTAAACCGGAAGTGGAATTTTTTTTTTCACATTTTTTCAAAAATTATAATCATATCGCCTATCAACTGGTAAAGTTTCAAAATTTTACCATTTATATTAAAGGAGAAATCACGGTCTGAAATTTTTGCCGATGACCCTTGAATATTGAATTGCAAATCGTGGGTAAAATATTTAACCTAATTGCATAAAACCTATAATTGTTAGTTGACAAATACATTGAAGTTTTCAAATCTGAAAATCCGGTCAAAATCGAACTGAAAATAAACTTGCTAAAGCAAAAAAACCTGAACTTCCGGTTCTCACTTTCTGTCAGAGATAGAACTTCCGGTTTTGTTTTATTTGATAATAGAAATCATTCTAAGATCAACTGTAGATTTAGAATTTCTGCACCTTTTACCAGTTTGTCTGCAAACTCATCCAAGAATTACAAAAAAAAAAAAAAAATAAAAAATAAAATAATCCGAACGATTACAATACGTTTTCGCCAAAGTCGAAATGTAAATAATCACAGCAAGTTTCATGCAAATCCGACAAAAACTGTAGTCTCTATCGCGTTCACAAGCAATTGTGGACGAACCGACAGATCGACGGACCGACGGACGGACGGACGGACAGGGGTGACGACAATATACGACCACATTATAATGTGGGCGTATAAAAATAAGGGCCCCAGTTCCAAAGCATAAAGTATTAAAGATTGGCAGGTAGAGGCCAAAAACTTTTAGAAGCCTGCTGCAAAATTGTATTGTGCAGTCTAATCTCAATGAGTTGGACCTTTCAACATGAAAGAAAATTATTCTAAGGTCATCTATGAAGTCAAAATGTCTGTACCTATTACCAGTTCATAGTTCATCTGCAAATTCTTCCGAGAATCGCAAAAAAAAAAAAATAATAATAATTGTTATACTGTTTGTCTGTCTTTGATAAGCTAAGTTGCTTCTGAGACATCCTTGGTAGTGACTTAATTTCGAATTTTTTTTTTTTGGGATGCGCATGGTAATTAGTAAGTTTAGTATAGTTTATATGGTACTAGGTGTAAATTTGATTTCATCTTTGTTCCATGCTTTGTTGATGTTGGATTTGAACTGGTTAAGTGTTTCTGAATTTACAACAAAGTTTGGTCGGGAGTTCCATAAGTTCACTATTCTTGTACTGAAAAAGTTTTTTCTAGTGTCCAGTCGGAATCGTCTTTTAATAAGTTTTTTGTTGTTTCCTCTTGTTCTATTTTCCGATGAGAGTTCTAAGAGTGTTGAATTGACACAGGCATCTTGTAATGTATCTGTAGACCTGGATGACATCGGCTCTCTTCCTTCTATATTCGAGTGTGGGAATTCCAAGGATTCTTAGTCTTTCTGGGTATGTTTTATTTTTCAGCTCTGAGATTAATTTTGTTGCTCGTCTTTGGACATTTTCGATAGTTGCGATGTCTTTCTTGTTTGTTGTTGTTGGATGCCAAACAGTGACTGCATATTCCAAGTGGGGACGTATTAGGGCTTTGTATAGTGATACAAACATCTCTTGACTGATATTCCTGAATGTTCTTCTAACCATTCCAACTAATCGATTAGCCTTTCTTGCGCTTCCAGCTATATGGGCACGAAATTTTAGTTTGTCTTGGAAAATTACGCCCAGGTCTTTTTCTTCTCGTTCTTGTTTTAATGGTACATGGCTGTTGGTGGCTGTAGACATATGTGGTGGGTGTTATTAAAACCGAAATGTAGGGACTTACACTTGTCAGCATTGAAGTTCCTCTGCCATTTTCTTGCCCATTCTGTCTATCTAGTATCTAGGTCTTGCTGTAGATATGTGTGGTTATTTCCAATCAATTTAGTGTCATCAGCAAAGAGTTTGATGATGGACTGCACAGCTTCTGGGATATCGTCTATGAATATCCGAATATATAGAGGATATCCTATGGCTACGAGTGGCATTAAAACCATATCCACGAGTTAGCCATTGGATATCCTATTTATCCTATACCTAATATGAAAAATATAAATTTCAAATTAACTGATAAATAAAGCGAAAGTGTTGAACGATGACAGCCTTTGGCCCCGCCCATCGAATACCAAAATAGTTATTCAATGGCCTATTTTCAACGGGAAACAAGAATATAATTTTTATCCAACTGAAAAATTTTGATTTTTTTTTTATCTAGTATGCATCACAGACATAGTACATAAGAAAAAAACTCTAAAAACTCTAAAACAAATGGTTCTAATGGAAATAAGCAAATGCGTTAAACGATGACAGCCTTTGGCCCCGCCCATCGAATACCAATATGTTTATTCAAATATGTTTATTCAATGGGCTGTATTCAATGGTCTACAAGAATATCACTTTTATCCAACTAAAAATTTTAATTTTTTTTTTGATCTAGAATGCATCACAGACATAGTACATGAGAAAAAAACTCATCTAAAACAAATTTGAAATTTTTATTTTTCATGTCAAGTATGGGATAAATACGTATATACAATACGTATTCGACTGAATCGTCGGAATACGTAAAAAAGAACACATAAAGTACACGTATTTTCGTATGCTACAGAAACTGTAAAATTCATGAACATCACAAGATTAAATCAAAGAACTACACTGTTAGTGTAGTTCTTTGATTAAATTGACAACTGACGAATGTTTAGGCCTATCGTGGTCATTTCACGTTTACATTGTGAATACAATGCGAGACGAATACGTCATTTAGAAAATGTCATGTGACAAGATGGCGGATGTGTCTGGGGGTTTGTTTACAATGAAACATTTATAAAAGTAAAATGAGTAATAATGGGTTGAAGTAAACAAACCTAATAAATGGAGAAGAGAAAGAAACGCCTTTCCTCGATTTCTAACACAAAAAATATGGATGACATTGCTTCTTTAGACTCTTGGACAGATGCAATTGAGAATTCTTCGTCCAGGTCATCTTCTGTCAGTTCAGAATCGAGAGAATTTTTTAGAAATAATCCCTCAGGGTTCTTTGGGAGTACAAATGGCAGAAAAGAAAGGGCTAGATTGTCTGCAAACATGCCTTCTCATTCCAGAAGAGAAGTAGTCTCTAAAGTAAACAGTAATTATGAGACAAACTTTGAAAGTGAAGCAGAACAAGTAGATTTAGAGGGCCAAATTGTAGTGCACACTCCTCCTGATGATAAACATTCTGAAAAAGCATCGCCTCGGCATCGTTCTTCAACTTCATCAGATGTTGCAGCCCATACTTCAAAACAACCAATAGAGAGGCCCAGATTTTTTGCCCACCTTAAAAATCAAATTGCTACTCAAAAACATTCCCCAGTGAAACATCCGATGTTACCAAGCCCTAGCAGCTCGGGTAGTAAACGACGAAGTTACACTATGTCACAGAGTTTGAATGGTGATTTAGACACAATAAATGGTATTGGTGAACAATATGCATCCAATTATGGTTACAATCATAGCCCAGCTCATAGCTATCCTAGTGGACAAAACAATTCTTATCGAATGAAAACTGATAATCAGTTTGGTTCAGAGGGTAGTGATCTATTTGCAAATAAATTGGAAACTGAAAGTGACAAAGTAAAAACTAGACTTCAGTCAGCTTGGAATAATATGAAATATGGTAGGGTGTATTTTTTTATTTTTTTATAAGCTTTGTGAAAGTTAAGAATATATTTCCAAAGATTGGAAGACAAACTAATCAATGTGGATAGAATATATGTG